>JAVTVY010013325.1:0-50431 GCA_036873755.1 Hanleya hanleyi
TTTCCATTGTAAATTTATGTTATTGTAAAACCATTAATGGCTGTTACATTTGTATTTGTCCATATTTGATGAGTTGAGGTGTTTGAACATATGGAAGACCAAATGTACAAAAAAATCAGAAATTCTTGGATATCAAACTGAAAGCCTATGTTTTCTACCAGAAAATTTGTTTTTTAAGAGAAAAGCATGGTTTTTTAATCGAGAACTGCAGTTATCAGTTGAAAACTCTAAAATTCTCTTTCCTAACCTCAGAATAACAATAATGTTCAGAGGTAACTTAAGCCCGGTGCACACAAGAGCTAGATCCCCTTAGCTAACTGCCTCAACTTCCTGCTGCCTCAGAGAATGTGCGGGCAAAATTTCCCATATAATACTCCGTAAATGCTATGCGGGATGACATGCTGGGACGATCCATCCCAACACATATGTGGAATGAGCGCATGCGACGCAGGCGGCCAGTCATGATGTGCTGCAGCATCGTTTCTCTCAGTGTGTCGTTGATATTTTTGTAATAAAATACTGACTAAAGTAATGATTTAAATTATATGGCAAAATTCCCATTCTCGAGAAGGAAATTACATCCCAACCTTGCCTAGCGGCTCGGTTGAAATGCATTTTCTTCTCTCAAGTGGGAATTACCATCCGATGATCAAGTTATAATATGAGATCCTCTTAATCTATCTTGTTTTGATAATTTTTGCCTCGTGAGGTGAAACACTCGTCATGCGCGGTGAACCCAAGCCAACAACAAGTTTATCCAACTGGCCAATGGAAACACATCTTACAAAATATTCACGTGATTCCTCGCTGTCCACCATTTTCATGCGGACCCGGTCACATGAAGGACCACATAATCTCGAAGAAGGTGCTCCGTGGGAACTAGGACCAATTTGGTGATCATTTTTGCTCACCACGTGCACTGAAACCACACTAAACCTATCCCCTGAGACAACAGGCACTTGAGGTCATTGGCTTTGGGGTAGCTGTCATGTGCGCCAGACTTCAGTTTACTTTACAGTTGTTGTAAACTGATTTTTATCAATTCTGCAGGTTTTTGACCATTAACTACATTTTTTCAATTCATAATCCATGTCTTTTTTTTCAGTTTGATAACTTGATTAGATGGACAATGCTAATTTTCGGTGTTAAGACAGATAACCTTGGCAGCTCTCGATTAAAACACTATGCTTTTCGATATAAATTTAAGTTCTCAGTTTTTGGTTCAATAACTGCAAGTTTCTGATTATTTGGACATATTCATCCAGTAGCATACACGAAAATTGATGAGATATTTAATTGTCTCTTATGGCTGAAATGGCTCTAAAATTCTCCATGTACGAGTCGCAAAGTAAGGATTTCTGTTGCCACTGGTTCTGAGTCCTAGATTGAAATCATCCATGTGCGGAAAATGAAGATATTTGTCTGTAGTTGCCATCTGCGTCAACCAATGAACTGCGGAAGAGGGATCATTTGATAAGCATTAGATGATCAAAATAATCTGTGTCCGGGTTCATTTTTCCACGAGAATCCGACAAATTCTGTTAAAATTTTCAGCAGTCTGTATAGAATTGACAGCTTTGGGTCTAGTACAGTTGAATTGTGAGAATTGATCTGTCTGGATACCTGTGAATTTCAGCGAGAAGCAAGGCCTGCATTTGTTGGCCAGCTACATGTAGATGCATCAGTTGGGCTTGCGAATAGGGGATACGGTCCGAATTTTGACTGCATTTTTGACAAGAGTTACAGGTGTCTCTTGTGTGGTGATCTCCTACCATCCTGGAAAATTTGCAAGTCTGTACCTCAGCATTTGCAGAACAAGAATAGATGTACTGGTATCTATAATGTAACCTCATTGTTCTTGTACTGTACCCCTCTTTGAAGAATAAGAAAAAAACAGTTTGGTTTACAACTTCTTCGCATTTCTGGCGCCTCTTCCTCTTAACTGTGTAAGCTGTAACATATGTTCAGATAGGGAGCTGATATATACACAATAGTCAAGGTATCGTGGTGTGTGCTGGCCACACCTAATAACCCCAAGTTGTAACAAGACTAAAATACATCAACAGGAGCCAAACCCAATATTCCCATTATTCCCAGCTTTCAAACCATAAAGCTTATTCGCTTAGACAAAAATGAATCTGAAGACATGCATCTATTTTATTTTTATGCCTCTGCATAGGAAGTACATGTATGCTAGGAGGCATAGCGAATTGGCCTGTCCTTCTGCTTGTCTGTGCATCTGCCCATCTGTTCATCACATTTACCTTGTGTAATCAGCTACTCCCACTGTTTTCATCAGCATCTGAAACTTTGTGGGTGCATCTTAGTACTGTCATGTTTTCCAAGAGAATTCTCAATCGAAACGAAGTGAGATCACATGGTCATTCATTTATGAAAATTTTGACAGCTGACAAAAATGAAAATGAAACATGTTGAAGGCCATCAACAACAGATAAATCCCACAATAAGGCGGCGAAGGATATATCTACATGTATAGTCAATGCTAAATCAGTCGTGAAAATGGTGCGATCAATCATATCTTCCTATTTTTTTGCCAAGACGGCATCACTTTATTGACAGGAAGTTGTCGTCAATCCAACAAAACTGCCGAAGTCTGCTGAGTATGGACATTGTAGCCTGTGAAATCACCTCGAAAATGCTGAGAAATTTCAGGACAAACTACCATAGTGACAGTTTCGTGAAAATTCAAGACAAACTACCATAGTGACAGTTTCGTGAAAATTCTCTGACTCTTGTATGGACATTTTCCTACATGTGTACCTGGTCATTTCCCTTAACTTCTCCCCTCCCTTCCCCACTCCCCTTTGCTTACAAATATGGAATTTGTTCTTGCTGATGTTGTTTTGTATGTGAAAAACTAAACCAATATAATAGTTTGTTCAATATAATATTTTGTTTTTGTTGTTGTGTAATTCCTCAAATAATTCAATCACCCTATTGAAATTCAGTCACCCCCCAATTTTGTGGAAAAAATTCAATCAGATATTTTCTAATAAATCTGATCACTTTCTAAAATAATCAAAATAACAAAGGAAGGAGTAATAGATTATCTGCATGATTTGGGGTCAATTTGTCAACTTCCTGTTCTAATAAATTTGATCACTCCCTGATTTCACAATTTATTTATTCACTACAACTGATAATCATCAATAATCACCTCATACCACATGGTGTGAAAAGGGATAGGACACATCATCGTGATATGGACACATCATCGTGATATGATAAATATAGTTGAAAGTGATGTTAAATCATGTTCACCCACTCACTCATAATGATGCCATTTGATGCCCCATTCCATTTCACAACGACACCATTTGACACCTCAAACAAATTAATAAATTTATTAGTTTAACTGATTCACAGACATTTTTCCGTTATTCAACGAATATGAAGTCTAAAAAGTGAGAATCTAAAAAGCTTTGCCTTTCCCCTTTAGAGATTCTGCTCACATCTTGCAGAGCAATCTAATTACAGTGTGATTAGTCTCACTCAAACAGTGGGACATGAATATCGACTGGGATATTTTGGGAATAGTGATTAGAGATTAGTCTAATCTGGATAGATTCTAATGACTGACAACAGCATAGTTACGACTGTATTGTACATATTAAATGTATTGCGTAGATCCAATCTCAAAAAGTCTTGTTTACAGGGATGGAAATGTCATACATATGTACCTACACCAATGAATGCGTGAATGAAAGAAAACTCTTGCAGGGTTGAAAAAGCGGCTCGTTGAAAACTACCCATGACAGGAAATGTTGCTGTGAATCTAACAGCTGCCATGAAGTGAATATTTGCCAGAAGTAAGTCAGACTTAATGTGTGAAGTCTGTTTGAGTTGTTGAGGCTGTAAGAAATATTAGCAGTGGAAAAGCGAGGGGAAAAAATATCAGAAGTACATGCACATCATTATATTTGTATTTGACGTAAACAGGTGAAGTGAGTGGAGATCTAAACATAATGGTCTGGGGAGACCTACATGTATGTTGGCAGGGAGTTCATATTCAAAGGTGAAATGTAAAGGTTTGATGTATTTTCCTTTTTATGGTCTTCATGAATTGGTTAATGTTGGAACTATCAGCCTATTTACTTCTTATGGTTTTATTTAAGGTATTTTGTCTCCTAGTAATTTTAGAAAAGTGTTCCAAAGCTGGTATGTTGCGCGCGGTCGATTTCACAAATGAAATCTGCATCGTTTATCTGCCCTTGGTTGACGCTGGTTTGTGAGATCAGCTGGCCAGACAGCAATACTTGTAATGTTCAGTCTTTGGGAGGCTGATCTGGCGTCACAATCAAGGAAAGATAAGCGATGATGGTTTGCAAATCGGAATTCTGCTGGGCTTGGGGTATCAGCTTTTTAAAAGTTTCAAGGACACTAACTACTTCAAATTAAACGAACCAAAGTAGGTTAACTGATATTTGTGTCATTATTCAAATTATTTAAAATATATAAATGAGAACCTACATTGTAAAAACCTTTGCATTTCACCTTTAAGAAGGATACATTTTAATACTGCTGTTATCAGGTTTGTTCATGGAATCAGAGAGAATTAGGAATTGAAATTTCCCACCATAATCATATCATTTATTATCAATGTGTTGACAAAACCATCCCAAATCATTTTAGACAGTCATCAGATTTTATTAGACTGATTGAATTCTGTACATACAATTAGGAATGATGGAATTCTAATGATGTAATCAGCCTAAAATCTAGGCTGGAATCGATCTCTCCCAAACTCCGCGAAAGTGACATGTTACGACAGGTACAAAATAGAACACATTTGACCATAAACAACTAAAGTTGTTTACACCATTCACGAGAAAATAGAAGGAATTTGTCTTCAAATATAAACAGCATGAATAAACGTTTATGTTTCGGAGCGGCCATGTCAACAAGCATTTACACGTGTGATGCAGTCTGCCTTTGTATGCTCTGCCACTCTACCGAACCTTAGGCACGAGCCATGACATTATCCCATGGCTGCAGCAGTTCAGCATTCAGATTCGTGAGCGTCGCTACATCATGCTCTCACACGTCACGCAGTGATGTCATTTTCCTCTGCATGTACATGTACAGCGCATATTCAATGGTGAAATGAAAACCCTATCGAAGTGGGCAGAGTTTCAAGTTTCTCTGACAAGATATGCTTGCATTCGTTGTATAGGGTTAATCCCACTATCATCAAATATAATACTTATGCTGCTTTAGCAAACTTCGCTGCTGAAAAACAGACAGGAAAGAGTTTACAAAATCCATCGATTGAATTATTAGAGGATTACAATGTCATCCAGAAGATAAAAGGTATTCAGCTCATGCAGCCTTCGCTTGACAATATTAATGTATGTGTAATGTTACCTTCTGAGCAGTTTGATTTATCTGTGCAGAGTTTCCCCCCTTTATGATGGATAAAATTACATGGTTCCTTTAGGCCTTTTATTTTTCCTCATTGCTTAGTTCTATATTGATCTACATGTATTATATATATCCATTTGTCCATGATCTTGTAACCTTCCGTATCTTGTTGGGGGATATAAATGTGGCATCATCGTCTGTGCGTTTGTGTGTTTGTGAAAGGTGTCAAATTGGGACCTCAGTGTGAAAAAATGCTATATCCGAGTACTTACCTCATTTTTTGAGTGTGACTATAATTATCATCATTCGTTTTCCAGATGTTATTCTAGAAAAATATCTTGATAGAATGCAAAAAAAAAGAAATATTGAAAATTTTCCCCATTGCCTGACTGACTTTCTTAGATGAACGAAAGTGAGTGTATACTCATCTAAAAATGTCACAACATCATGGAGATTTAAGATTGATCAGATTGGGAATTCGCACTAGAAAGAAACCAGTCAATCCAATGACGATTTAGTTGATTTAAGTAGTTCAGGTATAATCCTGAAAATGTTTACAAAATCAGAACATCGTTATTCAAATTGGATCAATGGACAAATGCCGATGACTGTCGTTTTGTTTAATGCCCAACTTCAAATTTTGCCCAACTGGAATCAAGCAAGACTCTGCTGAAAAATTTGAGAGAAATTCTTCAGTTGTTAGAGATAATCTAAACGAATTTTTTTGTAGGAATTACCTCCCATTGAATATACCATTAAAACTCGGATTTCAAAGTAGTTTGATTGGTCAATTCAAATTTTCAAAAGGAAATCTGGCATATTCATTGGCCTGTGGTGAATATTGGAAGAAAATCCTGCCTGTTTCTGCTAAGGTTCATTCTTGTTAGCATGATAACTTCTACACCATCAATTCTAGTTCAAATCTTTATCGAAGGTATGTTTGGCAAATAGCTCTCATCATTGATTTTGTGGTTATTAGGTCAAGGCACCCCAAAAACTGAATTTAGCTTGTCCAGGATAAGTTTGAGTGTTGATCCATCAAACTTGTTGAAATTTCATAAATGTTTTGTTTTTGTGATTCAAAAGAAAAAAAATTAATTTCAATGATTTTTTTAGCAATCAAATCAAATTTAAATTTGAAATTTTAATTTCAACTAAATTCTTTTCAAACTTAAGTCTAATTGTCGAATTTCATTTCACATTTTCAAGTCCCAATTTCGAAGTTTAAATATAAATAAATTTTTTTAATTTTTTAAAATTTGAGTCTTTCACAGTTGTTCAATCTTCATTATTTTTGGAAACTTTCACACTGAAATTGTGGACAGCAAAGCAATGTGGAAGAGTGAAAGAGCAAATGCTCTGGCTGCAATTCTAATTTGTCACCCCTCGATTAATTGCACATATTTACTGCTTCAGCCCACTAAAGCCAAGGGCTCAATCTACAGACAGAGCCACATTTTGTTATATACCTGTGTATTGCGGAAACTTCAGGCGCCAGCAGCAAATAGTGGTGATATATGCTCATACCTAAATATCATGTATATATATATAGATATATAAAGATCAAATGCTGGAATCAATAGACTTTGCTTTATTAGTTTATTAGGCCGCGAGACATTTCCTGTGTTGGACAGGCGTAACTGGTGAGAGTCTAGAATTAGAAGGAAACCCTCCTAGTGGGTTCCTGTTTCGTCTGTCTGTGACGGATATGTTCTGGCTCAGGTTAATCAACTTGTAGTGGAACCAAACTTTGAGGCCGTGATGGCCACAAAGGAGAGGAGAGAGGCTGTGTTTTCTATTCACATTATTTCTGGATATTACACCGGTTGTTAGCACAGAAGAAAACATTAAAATTTCTAAATACTCGGGTCTGATACAAGCCCAAATTCCTACCATTTGCCCAAAGTATAGACATGCAAAAAACGCCTAAATTAGAGCTGATAAATCTCTCAAAACAATCTGCTACATTTATATATAATTTAGCTTCAAAGTCTACGGGAAGACAATGTGTCGCGTACAAAAATGAAGGTCGAGGTCAGAGGTCAAAGGTCACTGGCCTGAAAAACAGGAAATCACTGAAGTGTTCGTGTCCGGTCTATATCTGTGAATGTTTTCTATCCACAGTTGCATTTTTTTTGTGAGTGGATACACTAGGTGAAGACGATGTGTCACATACCGAACTTGAGGTCGAGGTCAGAGGTCAAAGGTCACTGTTGCCTAAAAATCAGGAAATCATTGATCATTGATAGTTTTCTATTTACAGTTCTAATTTTTGGTGAGTAGATGCCCTAGGGGAACGATGTGTTGCATACCAAATGTAGGTCGAGGTCAGAGGTCAAAGGTCAGTGTGACCGAAAAATTAGGAAATCATAAAAAATTTCTAATCTTTTGTGAGTGGATTCAATTGGGGGAAATGAAGTGTTGCATACCAAAAATTAGGTCAAGGTCGGAAGGTCAAATGTCACTGTGACCCCAAAATCAGGAAATTATTAAAAATAACTTTCTTTTTGTGTCAGTAGATACCTTAGGGGGACACGATGTGTCACATATCAAAATGTAGGTCAAGGTCAAAGGTCAAGGTCACTGTGACCCCCAAATCATGAAATTGTTAAAATTCATGATTTTTGTGTCCATTGATATATTAAGGGGAGACGATTTGTCATGTACCACAATTTAGGCCAAGGTAAATAGTCAAGGTCACTGTGACCCCAGAATCAAGAAATCTTTAAAAATCATGATTTTTTGTGTCCATTGATATACTGAGGGAAGACGGTGTGTCATGTACCAAAATTTAGGTCAAGGTCAAAGGTCATGGTCACTGTGACCCCCAAAATCAAGAAATCATTTAAAATAACTTTTTTTGTGGCAGTAGATACATTATTAATGGACACGATGTGTTACAGACCAAAATATGGGTCAACGGTCAAGGTCATTGTGACCCCAAAATCAAGAAATCATTAAAAGTGACATTTTGATATGCCTGTCGAAGAGGAGGTCATGTAATGCGATATTGCATTTTGTCCAGTCATCCGTTAACATTTGTTGTCCATGCGATATCTCAAGTTTCAAGGTATGGATTGGTACCAAACTTCCCCAAAATCAAGAAATCATTAAAAGTGACATTTTCATATGCCTGTCAAAGAGGAGGTCATGTACATGTAATGCGTTATTGCATTCTGTCCAGTCATCCATTAACATTTGTTGTCCATGCGATATCTCAAATTTCAAGGTACATGTATGGATTGGTACCAAACTTTGGGTATACCTTACTCGCATGGCAAAGAGGAACCATATTCATTTTGAGATCAATTTGTCGAAGATCAAGGTCACAGTCCCCCAAAACTGAATCCAGTTTAGCAGGGCCATATCCAGAGCCATTTTGATACCTGTTAAGGGGTATGGGCGCCCAAACTGTACAGTCAATTTTAATTCTTTTTACATACAAATGTGCCCAAATACATAAAAATGCGCCCAAAAAAGGCAAGAAAGGGTGTCCCCAAATAAACTCGGATATGGCCCTGTTTAGCTAACTATATGCGTTAGGTTGGAATATTCAGAGTTGTCTCCCCTACATGTATATGGCATTTGTCCTGCGAAGTTGTCTCCCATGTTTGATACATGTAAGAAACAGCTACATTCAGTTAAACTGTTGTGAAATAAAAACTATACATTTACTAATTTAATGAGAGGGGTCCTTTTTACCCCTCAGCCCATAGGGCTGTGGGGTCTTGTCGTTGCCATGTACGTACGTCCGTCCGTCCTAGCGTCCGTCCTGGCGTCCGTCCGTCAACATGTTCTTGTCCGCTGAATATCTGCAGATCTATGAAGTCGGGCCCGACCAAACTTTGGTGAGAGCTTCCTGAATGTTGACTGATGAAGTGATTAGATTTTCAGGTGGCTATGATGATTTCATGATTTTTAATTATTATTTTTTATTATTTATTGATGGCTCAGCTTTTGCACTGTTATCTATGCCCATCAACATGTTCTTGTCCGCTGAATATCTGTAGATCTATCAAGTCGGGCCTGACCAAACTTTGGTGAGAGCTTCCTGAATGTTGACTGATGAAATGATTAGATTTTCACATGGTTATAATTATTTCATGATTTTTTTTATTATTTATTGATGGCTTAGCTTTTGCACTGTTATCTATGCCCATCGGGAACCGTTGGTTGCATGTTTCATTGTGAATTTTGAAGGTTCCCTGATACAAGGAAGATTCTCATTGAATGAAGGACAACAATTTTCTTTAATTTTGCTATTAAATTATTCTATTCTACATCATATGTTTTATCCTAAAACTTTTGCATGAACCATATTTGTGTCCACACATTTAACTGGTGCAACATTTTTATCAATTTTTGTCACCAAACATGTTACTGTACCTTGGAAATTATTTCAAACGAGTGATTAGGAGAGCCCATTTTTAGCCTGACTCTGGGCAATTTTGAACCAGTTTGCATACCTGGAGTTTATGCCCCCCCCCCCCTAATGATAAGGGTGGGCCTATGTCAATCAGTGTGTTTACTAAATCACACTTGTGCAATGCATAAATTGCCACCGATAAAGCTACACTTTCTTGCATGCTGTAATCCCAGCACACCACTCGCGTGAAACCTATATCTGTTTTATACGGTGTCCAGGGATTTTTTTGCAGGTTCCGATCCCAAACTCCCATTTCCTTTTCGTTATTCATTATTGAGGGTCCAATTTTTGTAAGTGAATTTCGGCGCAAATAGCCTGTGATCACTCCCAAAACAGAGGTTTATTAACATGAAATTCAATACCCAGCTATGCAATAGGATCGATATTGAGGATCCTAGGGGCTTTTTCTAGTATTTCCTTCAGAAATCCTTTCAAAATTGAACAACAACAACACTTTCGTTTTTTGTTTCTTTTGAGTTTTGGGCACCCATATGTTTTCCGAAACTAAATTGGCTCTAGATGCAGCCCTGATCCTACTTTACTAAAAAAAACAGGCTGAGGGGTCCACGCACCTTTTAGGTGCTTGCCTGCAATTCATGTTGAACTTTATCCTGTTTATTAACTCAAGAACGAAGGTTTAAACATTTTTCTTCCTTCATGAAAACTTTTCTTGCCTGACGAATCCATTTGAAGGGAAACTACTATTTTCTTGTGTCTGACTATTGTCGATTTCAGTGTGGGATATGTGCGCTCTCGGCTCTTGTTTCAAGGTCACCTAGTTACATGTACCAAGAGTTAAGGCCATTTTAGTTTATCATTCAATATCAGATTTGAAATATTTTACATTCTCAGAAGCTACCAATTGGGATCAAGGCGATTAATCAACCTTGAAATTCGGGCCAGTGTAATTCCAGATATACGGCGTATATTGAAGTTCCTTGGGCCCTTGTTAACCACTGAAATTTATCTGTAAACGTTCCATATTATAGAATTTACATAAAATATTACCTGGATTGGGCTATTCATAATAATAGGTGTGTTTGAGGTAAAGAGGTTCAACAACAGTTGTTAGATAGTTCAGTAGGCATTAATAACAAAATAATATTGGCAAAAGATTTTTTGAAAAGGAAGGCTTGAATTTTGTTATATCCCATAGCCAAGTTGTATAGGTAGATTTATTTATCTGCTATGATGTGACAACTCGGAAAGTAGTAAATAATAACACTAATTGTTGAGAATTTGGAGCAGACCATCACTAGAAACCTAGAAAAAAAAAAAAAAATGACTGCGGCAGATCCTAAGGGAGCGTAGCAAAAATCAGAACGCGATTTCTGTTCCAGTGGAACAAGTGAATGCCCACTGTTGAACGTTTCAGTAACTCGGAACGTTCGGCAGGAACGTTCCACCTACCAGGAACGTTCAGCATGAAGCACCTGAACGTTCTGATGCACCCGAACGTTCTACGACCAGCAACTAAAAGTCCCAGATTCGCATACTGTACGCTTGCGATTCCCGTTAGCTCACGCACTGCTTTCGCGTAATCTTTCGCATGTTCGTGCGCGAAAGCTCGACATCAAGAAATTGAGTGGTTTCGTGTCCTAGTATCAAGTCTCTCTATCTTTCCCGAAAGCTGTATCAGTAGTCAATAAAACGTCGTGAAATGTTGCCGTTTTGTGTAATTAAAGGTTTATGAGATTGTCTGTGTTGATTTGTTTGCACCCGAGTTAAATTATGTCAAAATAATAATGGTTGGCGCGATCGAAAAAGAACTTGCGACAACGAAGTTTTGCCGCGGGTTGTATGATATCGCCTACCGGCACTCCGAACACTTGGCCTAGAACAAAATACGTCTTTATTTCCCTGACTGGAATCAGTGGGGCTTATAACACGTTCAGTTGTTATCTCTGCATTAATTATGCCGATTTTAAACAAGAAATAATTGTCCCCCGCAGTTTCTGGAATTGAAATTAACATCTTCAACTGTGCGAACTTTGACCCTGCAGAGCTATGCCCCTGCATGAAAACAGCCGCTCCACGCACTTTGGTAGTCCTTCGGACGAAGTGTGATCACCTGTAGCGTTAACTTCCATAGTCTACGGAATTTG
Organism: Hanleya hanleyi; assembly: GCA_036873755.1. Taxonomy (NCBI): domain Eukaryota; kingdom Metazoa; phylum Mollusca; class Polyplacophora; order Lepidopleurida; family Hanleyidae; genus Hanleya; species Hanleya hanleyi. Next base: position 11,914 of record JAVTVY010013325.1, read on the forward strand.
TGATTGCAGATGAATTGATTATCAAAATAATACAATAACAACTACACGGCTTGTTGTCCCAAGGTTTTGTGTTGTAATCTGTTACAGCTCTTTTGTTTTTAACCTTGGCTGTTTGTTTTTTTTGTACGGTTTGGTAGTCTCCATGGTCCAAGACACTGAATGATTTTTTTTTGGTACTAATATGCCCATTATGAGCTGATTACGGTAACAAAACAACGGAATAAAAGAACAACATTTCACCTGGGGTACATGTAGATCTAATACCCATTACGAATACAATAATAGTAACACTTTAAATTAAGCCTCAAATTGATAAACTGAATCCTGTTTTGCAAGACAACAGTATATATAAAATGCCACATCTCTTAAAATGAAACTACTTGTACATAGCGATTCTTATTTACTTCTATTTATATCTCCTACTAATCTCTCATTGTTATTTATTATTTATTTATTTATATATCTAGCGCTGGAAAAGATATTCAATAAACAAAGAAATGTACCGCGAAATTCAAATAAAACATTGAGTTGATGGGCCCCGAAATCCGAATGGGAAGCGGCCCTTAAACTATAATTTCAATTAATAAAATGGAATCGGCTGGGTCTAACAAAAGAACAAATAGTTGAGAAAATACAAAATTAATATCACCCATCCTGGATGGTATAAAAAAGATTCGTTCTCATCGAGGCGTATAAGATGTTTTTCATCCTCAAATTGTGTTACGAAATCCTGTCACTTGTGTAGATATCACGGAGAAAAGTACCGATAATGAGAAACTTATTAGCCCATTCTTCCTAAATATTTACATAATACTAAAAATTTGTCTAATGTGAAAACTAACGAGAAAGATGCGACATAATTTTACGGATAGCACAGAAGAATATATAAGATAAATATTCTGATAAAAAATATTATTAAACAATTTTGAATAATTTTTTTCTTTTCTCATATCGCCCAAATTTATCAACAGTTTTACAGTCGCCTTCATAAGAGATAATATAGAATACAGATCATCTAGAGTGAATGTGAATTTTGAATGTGAAATTGAAGACCGAAAAGTTCCCTGCTGTTGACCTTGTTGTTATTGCCAGCACTCGGACCTCGGAGAAAGCACTCTTTCGTGCAGACGTCGCGAAAGATTTCATTTCGACTTAGAGCATATAAAATTATGTTTTTATATCTAATGTAAAGAAGAAACATATATCTCTGTGAGTCTGGGGATAATGAAGATCGATCTTCGTTATTTTCTTGGAGTTGAAAATCCGTGTAATTACAAGTTGCCATTTTCAACAATTCTCCGCTAATATGACCGACGATATGACAAAGTAATTTATTACACACGTTTACAATTATGAGAACGAACCGGAATGAACTAAATGAACGGAATGAATGCAAAAGGATGAACGGAGTTTGAACGAAATACAACCGAATTGTGAACGGAGTTAGACCGACCGCGTTTGACCGGAAAAACCGCAAAACGGAACGAAACGAGTGTAAACAATAACGCAATTCGTACTGTACCTTATACGCCTCGATGAGAACGAATCTTTTTTTATACCATCCAGGATAATATAGTATCTTCTCAACTATTTTTTTCTTGTTAGACCCACCCGATTCCATGTCAAGAGATTTGGCATTTTATATATAATATGTCTCGCAAAACGGGATTCAGTTTCTGAATTAGAGGCTTAATTTAAAGTGTTATTAGTAATATACTCTTACTTAGCAATGGGTATTGGACCTAAGTACCCTATTGATTGATTGAAATTGCAGTTTAAGGGTCGCTTCCCGTACGGATTTCGCAGCCCATCAACTCAATGTTTTAATTACACGTAACATTTTTTAGTTTGTTAAAGATGTTTACAAGCGCTGTATTATCAAATAAACAAATAAATAATTAAATAAATAAGTAAATAATAATAAATAGGCGGATGGAGATATAAATATAAGTACCCTATGTGAAATGTTGTTATTTTATTCCGTTGTTTTGTCAACGTACTCGGCTCATAATGGGTGCACTACTATAAAAAATCTTTCATTCATTCAAGTCTCCGTGACCAAACAGTGAAAAAAACAAAACAAAAACAGCCAAGGTTACAAACAAGAGAGCTGCACGTCTCACGCCGACCATAACAGATTACAACACAAAACCTTGGGACAACAAGCCATGTAGTTGTTATTGTACGGTATTTTAATTAATCAATTCATCTGCCAAAGTCCTCTGAGCAGCGATGCGTGGTGCGGCTCTCTTCAGGGGGCCAGCTTTGCAGGGTCAAAGTTCACAGTTACAAATGTCGAATTTCAATTTCAAGAAACTGCGGGGGGACTCTTAGTTCTTGTTTATAAAGTATACGTAATTAATGCAGAGATGACAATTGAATGTGTTATAAGCCCCACTGCTTCCAGCCAGGGAAATAAGGACGTGTTCTGTTCTAGGCCAAGCAACATAATTTTCTTTCCCGCAAATGTCGCCATCTCGAACACCGATGCCGAAAAACTGTCTGTATGTGACCTAAACTGCTTCTTGTCGGCTAAAAAAATTGCGTAAGCGAAAGAAACATAATTTCGCGAAAGTAAATTGCTCTTGCGAAAGTACATTGCCGAACCTTGCGCGCATAGCTTTCGCCATTCTTTCGCCCTTTCGCCTACCGTACACGCACAGTACGTGACCGATGGGGATGTTAGTTGCTGGTCGTACTTGTATAAAACCAGAACGTTCGGCAGGAACTTTCCCTCTGTACAGAACGTTCAAGGGGAACGTTCCTCTAATGTGGAACGTTCCAGTAGCTGAAAATGGAACGTGGCTGCATCCAATACTGGACGTAAATGTTCCATTGGAACGTTCCGATTTTTGCTACGCTCCCTAAAATTGCTGAATGTTTTGGGTGAGTAAAGTTATGTCTAACATAGACTTTTTTATGGGTGGCCTTACTTCTAAATTCTCGTCACTTGAATCCTGCATGGACAGCATTTGAAGATTTCAATAAATGAAGGTATTTTTTTTTACCATTTTCATGTGGTTTCGATAATTATGAGTACTGTATTATGCAGAATTATTTTCCATGTCAAATTTTCTCTGTGAATGACAAAGTAGATCAGATATGGTTACAATTAATGTTATCTTCTGGCTATCAGAACTCATTTTCCTGTCACAAGCTCACATCAAGGGGAACAACTCTTGGTATGCTCTTCACCTCCAGAGTATGGCTGAAGAAGATCACTGGATGTTCATTTAAAAATAACTAGTAATATTATTGTATGTAGCACTTCATGCCAATATTCAAGATAAAAGTGTACAGGTCTTTCTGGTTAATCGGGTACGGCGCATCACGTTGGGCACACCGGTTCTCGTCAGATCACCGAAGTTAAGCAGCGTTGAGCTCGGTCAATACTTGGATGGGTGACCGGATGCTGTACTGACTGGGCTGATCAGTGTCCAGAATAATAGGAACTGTGGACACTCTCGTGTTCTGGCACATGTAGGCACCGTCGTGATATGACTGAAACAATGTTGAAAACGACGTTAAATCCTACTCACTCACTCACTCACTCTGGTTAATCAGTTAATGAGATGTTGTCCATGAGCAATTTGCGCTAATTGATGTACCTGTTATCTTTATTCTATAACAATATACATGTAGGCCTACAAATTAGTACTGGTATTTCATGGCGTAGCATAGAGTGTGTTATGTAGAACAATTACATATAATTATACAGAAAATGTTTTGCCAGATAAAAATGCAAGAAACACATGGTGCTGTCTTTGGAACTTCCGGGTTGAGAAAATACTACGATAACAAATTTGTACAAGGATGCGTTCCACTGGAGGTTTCTGATCCTCCCAGTCTTTAAATGGAGCAGTTACCCCAAGGGCAAAAGAAAGCAAAATACAGCTTCCCAAGTATTTGCATAGAGCCTGAGTGGTAATTGTGGGACATACCTCAGGCTTCCTGCCTTATTATTTGAGAAAAGGAAACCTGCTATTTGCACAACTACCTTATTTGGCCTTGAAAACCTGCACCGTTCCCGTGACAGTTAGAAGGCTTGTTTCCATAGTAACGGACAGACTCTTGTAATCAAGAGGCGGACTAGACAATTTGTAGACACAAAATTCTGGTTAGACTTCTGTTGGAATGTCACTGCCCTGTTCTTTATTCGGTATCATTCCAATCGCTCATTTTTTCTGTCCCAGTAATTTAAAAAAAAAATAAATAAAAAATTGAGGGTTATAAATTGAGGAGTATGTGAAGTTTTAACTCCAGGCTATATACCAGCAGCTGCTGCAGAATTGGGTGATCAATTTTGTAAGATATTTCATCACTATGATGCACTCTATAACGTAACCCTCGAATTGTGTTAGACCATCAAATATTCGTATTATATGTACCTGTAGATGCACATTCATGTATGATAGAAAATGTTGGAAATCGAAAAACTAATCCAGCGTATTTCTTACTAACTTGTATCAGGATTCGAACTATGCTCTACTTAAAGCCCAACGCACAAAGCAAAAATTTTGTTGTATTAGAACAAAAACTGTGTCAACTTCTGAGCTTTTTTAGCTTTTGTGCGGGGCCCAAAAACAGAAAACATCTGTTTGGAACAATGTTCGTGAGATCAAACTTGTTTGATATTGCAAACATGTTTTGCCCTGGAACAAGTTTTTGTCATCTGTGTGCGGTGACTGCGAACATTTCTCGGAACATTTTCCATCCATTAAGCAATCAACTGGTGAGCCGTGCCCATGTTCCATAGAAATTAGAAAGGGTCGGCGTGCACATGAATTAAAATGTGAAAACTTATGGACTGGTTGCAGACAGGATGTTAGCCAGGATATGAAGAAACGATGGTCTAAAGTATCATATTTTGCCCATTTGGACAGTCCACTTGCCTGTTTTATCCATTCTTCCCATGTTTCCAATTTTGCAAATTTTGCCTGTCCAATTTGAAATTGCCTCTTCAATGGATAGGTGGGCATCCCTGGCTAAAATTGGTTCCTAATCAAAGAAAAGTTGGGACTAAAAGTTGTTACATGCACTTTGCATCCTTTCTGATCTGTCATTGGCATATCATCTTTTAGCTCCAAACAATAGGTTGGAACCTTTTGATGGTCTTGTCGGTCTGCTTGTTAACATGAATACAATTGTCAAAATTGGCCTTACTAGCTTTGAAATGTTTCAAATTTGGAATTGTCGGTGCACTGTTGATGAAGTTAGACGTGGATGGAAAAAGTTGCTTAGTGTGATGATGTATTCGAGGGAGCCTCGCTGTTAATAGTGACATATGGCTCCCACTTACAGTATATGAGAGTCTTGATCTCACTATCACGAAGGAATGTCTCTCTGTTGAGATTCGATAAATTAGTGGGAAGTGATGTGTCAGGTACTAAGATTGAGGTGAAAAGGTCAAAGGTCTTCATTTTTAACGAGCACAAACCTTCCTGTAAATTCTTGTCAGTAAGATTTATAGCTCAAATAAACTGTAACATTAGATATTGTATTATATTGTAACCATTCATCTGACTTACAGTTACATCTTCTTGTAAATATTTCGATGAATGCTTTTTCAACTCGCACACTAATTCTGAACACGATGCCCTGAGATCAAGGTACGATTTATATATTTACTTTCAATGGCATACTTGTCCAATTACGCTCATTATGCCCCTCTCTAATTAGAGGGGGGCATATACATGTAGCGATCGCTTTGTCCGTCTGTCCATGCGTCCGTCGGAGCGTCCGAATTTCGTGTCCGCGCAATATCTCGGTTAATATTTGATGGACAGGATTGAAACTTACATGAAATGTGGCCAGTGCCTCGTAGTTGTTTTTTTTCCGAGTTTTTTTTCCGAGTTTCGGTTATATTTTCAAGAGTTATGGCTCTTTGTTCCTGAAATCTCCATGAATGGGATTAAATTTGTCCGTGCTGGATCTTGGTTAATATTGTATGGAAAAGTATGAAATTTGCATGATATGTGGTCAGTGCCCCATAGTTGTGCATCATAAAGTTCCTTCGCGTTTCGCTTATATTTTCAAGAGTTATGGCCCTTTGTTCCTGAAATCTCCGTGAATTGGGACTTGTCCGAGCTGGATCTCGGTTAATATTGTATGCATTTCACCATAATATACTCCAAGGACTGTAGGTCTCATAACCAGGTTACATTTTCAGATTTGGCGAAAGCCCCGGCGACTGTCTTGCTTCAAAACATTGTATTATCACTTGTTGGTCGTTCGACTTGATACAAGTTGGAATATGTATTATGCGAGGCATGGCGAAAAAAAAGTGACTGAAACAGAATTTTTATAATTTTCCAAATTTGGCCTCCACCGACCAATACAGAACAGAACAATGGCGGGGCAGTGTCGCACTAAAGCGGAATGGGGGGGGGGGGGGGGCATCCAATTAAGCAATCTCTGATTGCTTATTTTTTGCTCTTCTATTTGAATTGCTGCTAAATTGTTTGTGCAGACTAAACTTGTCTTGTATTATTAAAATAGCTGGGAAGATCTTGTGCCCTTTCTATACTACTCATCGCGCACTACTCATCGCGCATGCACAGTCGACCCATTCTACTGTAGGTTGCAAGCCTGGCCCATGGAATCTCAGGTAGTGAAAACCCCAGGTCTCTCGCCCCACCCTATCCCGCGCCACACCTATGCGACCCACTGTGCAGTGAGTAAAGCGGAGTAGGAGGAGGAGTCGGAGTCGGACACGCCACGGATTATAGATGTTGCACATTGTAGTATGGGCCTGATGACTGTATAACATGTAGGTAGGATGTTCATCTGTCTAATTGCCATACAACTACTACATATAGAATACATTGATCGAAATATTGAATTTCAAGATGAAGTAAAATGTCAGTTATGAAACTTGATATGCTGATTGATTTATACCCTCTTCGGCTGGTTACTCAGGCCTCAAATCAGTGTGACTGCAGCTAGTTCATCACAGCGCTCAGGTAATTATTGATCCGTTATTTGGATAAATGTTGACCAAACATGGAAATGCATCCATCACTATGTAAATCGCTGGAATGCAGCCAGCGTGACCCAAATCTTTAGGACTAATTTAAATGGTGCCAGATGACAAAATATCATTATTTCTGTGCAGATGACCTACATGTATTAAACATTTATTTTGCGGTTTCATTCAATTTCTCCGCACAAAATTGATCAATATTCACTTTCCATACTTTATCGTCTCAGGTTTCGTAATAACCCCAATGCACGCATATTGCGGGCTGCCTTCAGACAAAACTGGAGCACAATTTATTTTAGAATTTAACATGTCATGACTTGTTCTTTCCAATCTGCTTAATGGATTAAACTGTTCGATTAAACAGATACTTCCGTGAAAACATGCCCAAGACAAATTTATATATTTTGACAGATCATTTCTGTGGTATTGACCTGCCATTATTTCCATGTTATTTGACCCGGCGTATTGTCGGAATAACAATTGACTCGTGTTTAATGGAAGTTTATCTGGTTTAATGTTTGACTTGCACTATCATCATGGTATCTCAGATAATTAAGTGATCGTGTACATGTAATTAATGAGTGACGTGAATGCACATGTATGACTCTGTGCTTGTGGATATTGTATCTTTACCACTCTTCTAGGTTCATTTACTAATGGATTATATGTTGTTATCTTTTTTAATTTTGTCCTTGCGATACATTCTCATTACATGAAATTGTGTATGTACCTCCTACTGTCAGATACACCCTCTGATTGCAGTGGAGTTAAAGTTGTGGCTCGCAGGTTTCGTGCGCATGGCTCTCCGCCAATCGGCTTCATCCACATGTGAAGGGAGCTGGAGTGGGCTCAATATGTCACAGTTAAACAAGAAATTGAACTGTGAATTCTTGGCTAATAATTTAGCATAAAACTTGTTAATTCTTTTACAAGATATACTGGAGGCATTTCCCATCTCTTGCTTATGCAGACACCCGGTCCTTGTGTTGATCAAAATTGACACAGACCGAATACGCATGCGTGCCACAAATTTCTGCACCTGGTTTAGGGTCCGACAGTTTAGGAGGCTACAAAGTTTGACAATGAGAGAATTTTGCGATATATGTGTCTAATACTGGGGGCATTTTGAGTCTATTTGAATAACGTTGAGCCAAGGCTCATGGGTAAATTCAGAATGGCAGCCATGTGGGGCAGCAGAAAAGTGAGTTTTCTTTTTTTTTCTGCCTTAGAGATCGCCCAGGCCATCTTTAACGATGTTGTCAGCTTAAATTTGGAAGTTTAGAGAAAACTATAAGATTTAATTAACATGTAAAATTTGTAACTTCTTCCATATTTCAGCTTGTAAATGATGCTCTGATTAAACGGTCGTGCCTCAAATGTTATGCCAATTAAACTGATTGCTTTTGATAGAATAGCAAGTTCACTTTTTTAATTTTTCAAAGGAAATAAGATATAAAAAACCATAAAAACGTGTAGCTTTGGCTTATTCTGTTCAGTAGATTACATAATTTGCTGTTTTTCTGCGATCTTATGTTTTTTTTCGTTAAATTGGTAAATGTCACTGAAGGGAACTTTCCGAGAAAAATCCAGAGCACTGATTAACCTTGTCTGGGCTTCGTGCTAGATCTGGGCAGGGAAATTTACTACAGGAAATCGTCTGACCTGCCCTAATCAATGACCAGTTCACCAGATTGGCAAAATCTCCCTGAGTCTCGTGATTTGGTCAATACGGCCTACACGCAGAGGTATGGCTGCGGCACCATTCGGGAAGAAACTCTGAAACACTCAAGTACCGCCATCTGTGGGAGCGAGGGGGGAATAAATGTTTCTCTCAACTGTTGTAATTATCTTAATGAGCTGGTATTAGAAATAAATCCAACATGCAATAGGCTCTGACTCGGTGCCAAACAAGTGAAAAACGTATTTGCAGGGCTGTTGAAAAGCAGACCTGCCTCGGTGGACAGCGCCAAAAAGCTTCGCCGAGAAGTGGGCGCTTGGAAACAATCTGTCATAGTAAAAAAGTGATGGACGCTCAATTTCGTCTCCATAGACACTTACTGTAGGCCATTGAAGTGTCGTGTAGCCCACGAATTCAGCACAAAGTGATTTTAGTGTCCAATGAAACGGGTTACTGAGGCTAGAGAGGTTTTTCTTGATAGCCCAAGGTTGAGTGAGTGATACTTTATACGGGTAAAATGGTCACAGCAGTGAATTGTCTGCACCACACGTATATCTTGTTTTCAATAGCTCCTGTATTTAGACGCCTCGGCAGTAATTGGCTAGAAATCCATAAAGGTGTATACATGACGAGCTTGTATAGTGGTTATGGCGTGGATTTGGGAAGTGTTAGGTACAATAGATTGGTGTTAGTTTCTTCATCCAAATGATGTGAGATGGTCAGGCAGTCACTAATGGTCTGTATTATTGTCCGTAAAATACACCTATTACAGTAGCTGACTGGTTCCACTTTCTAATGGTGCCAACTGACGCCACATCACAATTCCCCCGCGCAGTGCCGCAGACTCCCCGCTCATTTGTACTTCATCTCGATGGAGACTAATCAAAACAAATTAAGAAAAACATGAAACTCATTTCCAGACTCAGGGCATTGTGCAATAAAACCGCCGTGTTTGAAATTAGGGCCAGTGTTAAACCCCATCTTTTTGTAGCTGATATTTGAGATAACTTTTGTTTTTAACTCATGTTGATTACTGGAGTGTCATTTGGTCCTACATGTAGATGCGTTAATGCCTTTTCCGAGAAGGTAAAAAAAGCTGACAGTTAATTCTGGAAGGCATTGATAGAACAGTCCGGTCAGTACTGCGGTGGAATATTCAGCCGAACGAAGATGTCTTTGAAGTGGAAAAGAAAGCCGTTGATTGTATTACCATTTCCTTTGGGTGGCCAAATGTAGTCGAGGCGAACCTGACTTGTATACATGACGAGCATGCTTGTGTTGTCTAAGAATAAGTCTGCCTGTGAGTTGATGGAATAGGCCGATAACGTAACGAGGACATCAACAGACTCCTGGAAGATGCGGCACACCGGACACTGGCACTCGGGTGGACGAGGAACTGTTTGCTCCCATGCTGTGTCCACACGAACTAGATACAGCGTTGAAATGTGTCTGTTTTGTAATGTTGACAATCGTCAAGTGTGGGCATTCTCCTCAGCTATTTAGCCAATCAGCGTGTTTAAAGTCGGGAAGCACGCCATTGTCGCTTAGGCCCGAGGTAATTACGTTATATTTCAGGCGGAATTGGTGGAGGACTGATTTATTATAACTGCGCTAAGTCGGCTGAGGAATATAACCTGTTGGTACAGACGTCAGCATTACCAGCTGATGCATGTATATGAATACTGCGGATGTTTAATATCTGATCGCATATCATACCTTTACTGAAATGGGCCTATAACCGTGATCACTATAATGTGTACTCGGGCATGAAGTGCCAGGACTCAAAATAGATCTACAATGCGGAAAAGTCTATAATCATGGTGATGTAGGGAAGATTGTTTTCCGTTGCTGACAATCATATCAAAGTTTCCGTCTTTATTCTCAATGTCCTCCGCCAGCCCATGGGACATGATAACATATGGGTATAGACAGGAACGCAGACACAGGCTGTCCACGGACGCTTTGAAGTGAAACCAGATAAAAATTCCATTTGATCCGTGGATGTTTATTTTTCCTTCTGAACCCAGTGGATATGAACTGACTGCTTAATGATCTGTAATTTCGGACTCGGCATTCTTCTATATTTCGTGCAGTTGTGATATTGGAGAGATATTCCGACAGATAGTATCCTTTCATGAACGATTGTTATGGCTTGATGGATTTAATATCTACCATCTTATCTGAGAGCGAGGACTTGCTGCTTTATTCACAATCCCATCGATCCCTATCAAAATTTAATTACTGTTTAATTTCTTGGGAATACCCACTCGATAATCTTCCTTCATCTGGAGATATTGGATATTTGCTTTCCTAGGTAAACGATCAGTGGCACGACATCATGTTGACACACAAAAACGAGGAGCTGAGCACCTGGAATAATTGTTAGAATGCTACAATCATGATGAATGTTATCAAATTTCCTGTATCGTAAAGTTATTAAATTTGGATGGTTCTGACACTCTATGGAACATGACATATAGTTGAGTGTGGTGGTGTTACACGCAGGTGCAGGCCCATCTCTGTCTGTTTGTCTTCAAACACTCTTGCTCCGAGGACAGACTCCCACACTCCTTAGCTTCTTTATAGACAAGTAATTGTCAATCCTGGCGCTAGGCTAAAGCTCCCTGATGATAGTCACCCGTCAGTTCGGTATGATATGTATGTATGCAGACAACAGTGTGCTATATACAGACATAAGTATGGCTTATAGAGATTGGCGACGGAATGATTGAGTACTGACTTCCCTGCTGAACGAATAACGACAGCAGCCCGGACCGACAGAGTTCCCGCCCGCCTCGACTGAACGTACCAAGTTGAGGTAGCGGATCAATGGAATGCTCCCAGTGACTAGTACTTAGCTCGCATGTATTCTATGTTGATATAATGTGTCGGTGATGGCAGGACGTTTTGTACAACCTGTAGTCATCAAGATTTAATTATTAACCTTCACGAGTGCTTCCTGGAGATTTCTTCCGAGGGTTTGATTTTCTAAACGGCTTATCAGTCGGATTCCAAGTCGTAGACAATGCCCCGAGAATAGCCCAGACAATGGGTTTTGTTTCTATGTCCAGGAAAGGTAATTCTCTTGACTTGTGCAAGCGACAGCTTGATTAGGGGGAGTTTGCCGGAGTAGGAAAACATTTGACATTGTGCGGATTGTGTGGAAACCCGGTCGCGACACGATGAACAATGAGGAAAAAAGTCTCCGGAGAATTTATTTGATTACCAATAAAGTGTTGCGGTGAGAAAGTTTAACCTTGCAACATCGGCCAATATCTCCAGTTGTTATTCGCCAGCACCCATCAAAAATGAATTGCCAGTTCACTGGGAAATAGTTCATGGCATATGTAAATGATGATTTTGCTTGAAAAATTCGGAATTGGAATGAAAGGTGGATATATTTTATTCTCACTGTGTTTTATTATACCATTACTTGACAGATCGTTGGAAGTGGGATACATTCTGAAATGGAACTTCAGTGGTGAAAGCTTCTCTTTTATGCCAGATACTGTGTCCGTTACAGGAAGTGTTTGACCACTGTCTCGCCGACATTTGACCGTTGGGATGAGATGTTGAAATATAAGATGTTAAAATCTTACTTCAGATTACTTTCTTTGACCGATGAAAGAGCGTGATAAAAGGAATCTTTAAAAGAATGGTTAAAAGCTCTCAAAAGAAGTGTTTGACCATCACTTTACCAACAAGGGTAGAGTTGTCTTCTGGCAGGTCAGTGCTGGTAACATTCATAATCTAAGAGTATATTCAGTGGTCCGTATTGAACAGCCGAGCAGATATGAGGATAACCCTTCATTGTGACTGGCATGTCATCGACAGCCACTTAGTGGGATGTAGAATGCTGGAGTGCTGCAGTCATCAACCTGTGGCTGTAGACCGTTACAATCTGCAGGATGTCCACATCTGCAGTACGCTGTTAGACTAATACCATTAACTAACTAATATGTCTAGTCAATCAAGACACAGACCCTGATTGGACAGGTCTATTACAAACCAACTCACAGACTATCTTGATAAGAAGATCAAAAGGTTTTTCCTAGGTTGCTAACACGACTAAATGGAGCACAAGAACAAGAATGATGAATTTCATTTAGTCCCAAGTACCCTTAGAGCCGCTTACCTACAACGGATAATCGCCCTGAGAAGTAAGGATGACACAAATGTGCGGGGACATAAGGAAGTTGAATGTTATTAATTGCGTCTTCGGAAGCTCCAGGTTTTTCCGCACAAAGCTGTTGGATGCCATCTCTGAGGTGTATTTATTCGGGACCAAGAGAAGCACAATAAGCAGGGTTGAAATTATACCTTCACAACTCTAATGGCCCCCTCCGGCTACTGAGGCAGTGTACACTGATGTTAGACTGGCGTCTTTAATGATTGGGTACACTGGACCATCGTTCATTCTCGAGTTTCTTATATCAATTTAACTTAAGCAATGGTAAGAGCTTTAGTGAATAGATTTTTGTTTGACCATTGTGCTTGTGTTTACTCCCTATATTCCCACGGACCTATCTCTGAGAGCATGGAGTTATCTGCCTGGTCTGCTGAGATGTGCCGCTACCAGACGACCAAACGTAATATAGGAATGCTACGTTATTAGCGGAGTATTCCCAACGGTGACGACTGGATGAGGAATCTGGCTTTAATTGCGGCATTATTCTGTCCGACTCCTGGAAGTGCTTATAGCCATCATGTACCTGTGTCTGTGTTGGAGAATGTCCACTTGCAGGATGGCAGATGCTGAGGATTATGGCATGTCTGTCTATGGATTAAAATCAACCAGTAGGTATATTATTTTCTTATAGCATTATGTTGTTAATGCCAGTGAAAATGGAGATTACCTGATGGGATACGTGGATTACCAAGGAGCTTAACATTCCAACAGCATATATTTTTTTCTTAAATCAAGACGATGATTTTTATAATCTCAAGGTTGTGTCATATGTCTGTGTGTAATGTATGACTGTGTGTAGAATTCCTAAGCAGTTCTGTGGCTTGCTCGCAGCTGCCTTAGTAGGGAAACGCAATCTGCATGGCTCAGCAAGGTGGCAGAAGAGCTATCGGGAAGTTACCGGAAACTGATCAAACGAGATTTCGACGTAATATTATTGGTTATACACCATTGTCATCCACAGCCTATATCTTGTCAACGTCTAAACTCTCTGCTTTACCCTTGCCACATGTGACAAGCTCAAGTCCTGGATCCTCGCGGCGTACTACTCACACGCCTGGGATACCTGTTCTGTCTTCGTTACCCCATTCCCTGCAGCCCAGGAGAGGCGGCTCCTTCATGGCCCCTACTGCGGGCGCTGCCTCCTCCTTTACTTACCCCCTGCCTTACAGGAGGGCGGGTGCATTGGGCGCTACTGGATTCTCCTCGCTATTACCCGTGCCCACATCACAGGCAAGAAAAAGTGTTTTACAGGTGGAAGGGAAGGACCTCGTCATGGTAAGCATGTATTCTCTATTCTCATATACTAGAAGTGCCCATTCATTTGTAGACACCCCACACTGCGGTGGCCTAATAGTTAGAGTGTCGGTCTCGTAAGCGGTAGGTACTGGGTTCAATCCCAGGTCGGGTCATACCAAAGACTTGAAAAATGAAACTTGTCGCTTTCTCGTTAACGCTCAGAACAAGAACTGTTTCGCTCGGTGTCTAGTATAATGTGACTGAGTGGGGTGTCATGTCTGCCTACATGTACGACATGATATTTCAGTGGGACAGCAATATAAAATGGCAGCATTTGATCTGAGCACTCTGTTACAAGTAGGTACGTTAAACGCTATTCACTCACTCTCTCACTTCATTTCTAGATCATTCCAGTACATACAAGAACATAACAGTGTGTCATGGAATTGAAACAACACTTTAATATACATGCAACTTCATTAAATAACATAGACATCAAGGATTGCTTTCTTTTGTAATTCATGACTTTATAGCCTACATGTACATGGACAAGAGATGACCTTTCGTCGAGGTGGGTACAATCGAGACACTGAAGCAATCAGGTTAACATTTCAACTTTGCTCTCAGGATATTAGTGCAGGATACTGGAAGATATATAATCTGATCGTCACAGGGAAACTATGTGGAGGGACGATTGCAAGATAGTAATATGTGAAAAGCTATTTGTTTAGGGGCATTATCTTTGAGGATAAACGATCAAGACTCGTTTCCCATTTGCTACTTTACTTGCTTATTGATTAAACTTTGTAATTTCTGTTTTGTTCCCTACGGCCTGGAGTGCTTGCCCCGCCACTCCGGCATTTCTTTCTCGCCTCCTTTCACGATGCCCTTTAAACTGTTTATATGCGAAATGAACAGTTCTAGCAGGGGGAAGTCAAACAAATTGAGTGTAAAGGGACAAGAGACGGCTTGAGTACATAAAGTAAAAAACTGCTGTGAAAATTGGTCTACCTTCCTGTCTGCCCGGTGGTAGCGCACACCGTCCGCAACAGACTGTATAGACTACGGATCAATCTGCATTCACTGGCTTACATAAAACAGTAATTGAGATGTCTGCTGAGACCTTGGCGAGCATTGATCTTTCACTTTCATTGTATATACTCAATTGCATTTGGTTTCGGCCTCGGCTCGACCTTCCAGGAATCTCTCGCTGACAGGCATGGAGGATATATCAGAGAATATGTCTTAATTCGGCACTAATTCAACCACTCCCCACTCCTGGCCGAGCCATCAATTGAAAGTAATCGCCGCCGCCGGATCGCCCGGTCACCGAGTGGTTCTCGACACTGACATATTCTACTCAGGTACCATAGCCGGGACGATATAGATGATATAGACATCATCGGGGAATTCAATTTTGATAGTGGACCATACACTCTTGTCAATTGGCCACAATTGGGAAACTATCCGAAACCCAGGACTTCGACATCTTCGTATGCAAACTGCAATTGTCCGCAGGCGATCTTCTGACCGGATACGACGAGAGAGCGGGGTTATCACATTAGTCGGGCCAGCCAGGGGCACATTCTGTCAATAGGGGTAGAGATAAATTCATTTTCACAAAATACAGATATCTGATAAGAGATAAAGCCATCCACTTACGTGTCTTGTATAGCGGGGAATTTGGAATGATATTGATTATTGTTTACCCTTTCTCAAGTTCCTTTCGGCATCACCTGATCCATTTAGACGAGTTTAAAAATATACATAGTGTGAATTTATATATTATTTTCAGATTAAAAGGTTCATGGTTTAAAATCATCTTTTTTGTAAACTAGAACTGGTGGGTATCATGGTTGTGATATAAAATGCTCCAGGAAGACCATTTGATTTCCAGATATTGGGTGTTGTCAAAATGTTGTTGATCCAAGCCAAAACAATTGGCTGTCCAACACTATCCAATGTTCAGTTGGGTGTTCTTAAGCCAACACAACAAAGTGTTCAGTTAGTGGATGTTAGCAAGCAAGAAGTGTTTGCCTTCCCCTCAATGCAACCATGTTTTTAGTTATTGGGTGTTGTCAAGTGAACGTCAAGAAGTGTTGCCCGCAACACAACCAAGTGTTCAGTTATTGTGAGTTATCATGCCAACACCATGAAGTGTTGCCTCCATAACTCCATCAAGTGTTTAGTTATTGTGAGTTATCATGCCAACACCATGAAGTGTTGCCTCCATAACTCCGTCAAGTGTTTAGTTGGGTGTTCTCAAGTTCTCAAGACAACATTATGAAATGTACATGCAGACTATCAAAAATCATCAACAGTTTATAAGTTGGGTATTTTTAGGCCTACAGTACCATGAAATGTTGCCTCTCCAATACCATAAAGTGTTTAGTGGGGTTTCTCAATCCAAGATCACCAAATGTTGCCTCTCCAACACAACCAAGTGTTTGTTTGATAAAATGTTAGTTTGACAGTTCTCAAGCCAAACCTTGGAACGTTTCTTCCCCAACACCATTAAGTGTAGTAGGTTGAGTTCACTCAATCGAAACTGTGAAATGTTGCCTCCTCATCACCATCATTTGTCCATTTTTGTGTTCTCAACCAAAGCTGTGAAATGTTGCCTCCCCAAAATAAAGTGTTAGATCTAGCGTTCTCAAGCCAACACGACAAAGTGTTCAGTCGGGTGTTATTATATAAACCAACACTATGAAATGTTGCCTCCCCAACATCAAGTGTTAGGTTGTGTGTTCTCAAGCCAACACCATGCTTGTCCAATACTATCATATGTTCAGTTTGATGTTCTGAATGATCATGAAAGAATCCCAATGAAGACCTCAGGGCGTGAGGTTACTGGGTTTTCTAAAGTTAGGCAAAATGTAAAAATATCGGGTGCTTCATATCTCGTGTTCGTAAAATCTGCGAGAGCTTCTGGATTTTGTTTTTCGTGAGCGTGTTACCTTCAATACTTGTATCTCTCTCCATTGAATTCCCCATTTCCAGGAGAGTGATGGAGAGCGAGTGATGGAGAGCGAGTGATGGATCACTCCCATAAAAGCAGATAGACTGATAACTGCGTGTACATATTTCATGAAGTCTTGCATGAAAAATATTTTCATAAAAAAAAAATGTCCATGCAGTATAATTGTACATAGGAAGAATGTAGACACAGTTGGTGAATAAGATGTACATGTAGTTGGTGAGTGTATAGATACAGTTAGTGGTGTAAATGTAGCTGGTGGGTGTAGATACAGTTGATGTTGCAGATACAGTGGGTGGTGTAGATACAGTTGATGGTGTAGATGGCAGTATAAATGTAGTTTCTGGGTGAGTAGATATAGTGGTGAGTGTAGATACAGTGGGTGGGTGTAGATATAGCTGGTGGGTGTATAGGTACAGTTTGTGGTGTAGATAGTTGGTGTTGGTACCATATAGTTGGTGATGTACATACAGTAGGTGAGTGTAGATATAGTGGGCCGGTGTAGATACAGTGGGTGGGTGTAGATATAGCTGGTGGGTGTAGATACAGTTTGTGGTGTAGATAGTTGGTGGTGTTGGTACCATACAGTTGGTGGTGTAGATACAGGTGAGTGTAGATACAGTGGGTGGGTGTAGATACATTGGGTGAGTGTGGATACAGTGGGTGGATGTAGATATAGTGGGTGAGTGTAGATACAGTGGGTGAGTGTAGATACAGTGGGTGAGTGTAGATACATTAGGTGACTGTAGATATAGTGGGTGAGTGTAGATACATTGTGAGGGGATAATAGTGTGGGTGGGATGTAGATATAGTGGTGAGTGTAGATATAGTGGTGAGTGTAGATACAGTGGGTGGGTGTAGATACATTGGGTGAGTGTGGATACAGTGGGTGGATGTAGATATAGTGGGTGAGTGTAGATATAGTGCAGGCCTCGAAAATTGGTTCATTGATGGGTAAATTTGGCTTGCGTAACCTATTGTTCGGTTACGATGTTAATTTTTATGTAACCAATTGGTTTCGCAAAGCGGTTACGTAATTACAACAGTGTACCGTCAACGAATGAAAAAAAATAACTGTCCACAGCACGTGGGCAGCGACTGAACAGACAAATGAGTTAACATACGGGAATGGGATTGCACACGTAAATCGCTTCCACCATTCATGGTTGGCTATTGTGACTCTGGCTGTATAATTCATTCACCATTTCCTTGTAATTCCATTAAAATCCTGATTGAAAAGAGAAGTTGAACACGCCGCCTGCAAATTTATAGATGGCGGAAGTGACAACGAGTGTTAACCGCAAGCTCCGCGCTCCGAGATAATTCCTCCAAGAGGAGTTCCGCATGCCACCTCTGCTGCTAGCTCTGTGAAGAGCGCCCCATGGAGCAACAACCTTGGAGCGAGGTGGCTTGCAGGTAACCCATCCAACTCGTTCAAGTTTGATAAAGCTGTTTCCTGGCCGCTATTGGTTTATTACATAATAGTATGCCGGCCCTGAACCCAGGATAGACAAAACAGTCTGTGCAAGCTGAGAGACAGACGCCTGCCACGTGGTTGTCTATAAATTCAATACAGACAGGGCCGAGTTTGTGACTTAGTTTCGCTTTTAAAACATGCTGAAAGACACACACACGTCATGTGGTTAAAGTTTGCACAGTGGACAGACAGAGAAGAGGTTGGGACTTTTGCTACCAGAACATATGTCCAAGAAGCGCATTCACGTAACCGATTTTTCGTTCTGGCCATTTCGGATTTGCGTAACCGACACGCGAACGATCGTTTCGTTCGCGCCAAATTTCGAGGCCTGTAGTGGGTGAGTGTAGATACAGTAGGTGAGTGTAGATACATTGGGTGAGTGTGGATACAGTGGGTGGATGTAGATATAGTGGGTGAGTGTAGATACAGTGGGTGGGTGTAGATACATTGGGTAAGTGTAGATACCATGGGTGGGTGTAGATATAGTGGGTGATTGTAGATACAGTGGGTGGGTGTAGATACATTGGGTGAGTTTAGATACCATGGATGGGTGTAGATATAGTGGGTGATTGTAGATACAGTGGGTGGGTGTAGATACATTGGGTGGGTGTATATAATAGTGGGTGAGTGTAGATACATTAGGTGAGTGTAGATACCATGGGTGGGTGTAGATACATTGGGTGAGTTTAGATACCATGGGTGGGTGTAGATATAGTGGGTGATTGTAGATACAGTGGGTGGGTGTAGATACATTGGGTGAGTGTGGATACAGTGGGTGGATGTAGATATAGTGGGTGAGTGTAGATACAGTGGGTGAGTGTAGATACAGTGGGTGAGTGTAGATACAGTAGGTGAGTGACAGTGGGTGAGTGTAGATACAGTGGGTGAGTGTAGATACAGTGGGTGAGTTTAGATACCATGGGTGGGTGTAGATATAGTGGGTGATTGTAGATACAGTGGGTGGGTGTAGATACATTGGGTGAGTTTAGATACCATGGGTGGGTGTAGATATAGTGGGTGATTGTAGATACATTGGGTGGGTGTAGATACATTGGGTGAGTTTAGATACCATGGGTGAGTGTAGATATAGTGGGTGATTGTAGATACAGTGGGTGGGTGTAGATACATTGGGTGAGTTTAGATACCATGGGTGGGTGTAGATACATTGGGTGAGTTTAGATACCATGGGTGGGTGTAGATACATTGGGTGAGTTTAGATACCATGGGTGGGTGTAGATATAGTGGGTGATTGTAGATACAGTAGGTGAGTGTAGATACATTAGGTGATTGTAGATACAGTGGGTGGGTGTAGATACATTGGGTGAGTTTAGATACCATGGGTGGGTGTAGATATGGTGGGTAAGTGTACATGTAGATACAGTAGGTGAGTGTAGATACAGTTGTTGGGTGTAGATATAGTGGGTGATTGTAGATACAGTGGGTGGGTGTAGATACATTGGGTGAGTTTAGATACCATGGGTGGGTGTAGATACATTGGGTGAGTTTAGATACCATGGGTGGGTGTAGATATGGTGGGTAAGTGTACATGTAGATACAGTAGGTGAGTGTAGATACAGTGGGTGAGTGTAGATACAGTGGGTGAGTGTAGATACAGTGGGTGATTGTAGATACATTGGGTGAGTGTAGATATAGTGGGTGAGTGTAGATATAGTGGGTGAGTGTAGATATAGTGGGTGGGTGTAGATACATTGGGTGAGTTTAGATACCATGGGTGGGTGTAGATATGGTGGGTAAGTGTACATGTAGATACAGTAGGTGAGTGTAGATACAGTGGGTGGGTGTAGATACAGTGGGTGAGTGTAGATACAGTGGGTGATTGTAGATACATTGGGTGATTGTAGATACAGTGGGTGGGTGTAGATACATTGGGTGAGTTTAGATACCATGGGTGGGTGTAGATATGGTGGGTAAGTGTACATGTAGATACAGTGGGTGGGTGTAGATATAGTGGGTGATTGTAGATACAGTGGGTGGGTGTAGATACAGTGGGTGAGTTTAGATACCATGGGTGGGTGTAGATATGATGGGTAAGTGTACATGTAGATACAGTAGGTGAGTGTAGATACAGTGGGTGGGTGTAGATACATGGGTGAGTTTAGATACCATGGGTGGGTGTAGATATGGTGGGTAAGTGTACATGTAGATACAGTAGGTGAGTGTAGATACAGTGGGTGGGTGTAGATACATTGGGTGAGTTTAGATACCATGGGTGGGTGTAGATATGGTGGGTAAGTGTACATGTAGATACAGTAGGTGAGTGTAGATACAGTACGTGAGTGTAGATATAGTGGGTGATTGTAGATACAGTGGGTGGGTGTAGATACATTGGGTGAGTGGGTGGGTGTAGATACATTGGGTGAGTTAAGATACCATGGGTGGGTGTAGATATGGTGGGTAAGTGTACATGTAGATACAGTAGGTGAGTGTAGATACAGTAGGTGAGTGTAGATATAGTGGGTGATTGTAGATACAGTGGGTGGGTGTAGATACATTGGGTGAGTTTAGATACCATGGGTGGGTGTAGATATGGTGGGTAAGTGTACATGTAGATACAGTAGGTGAGTGTAGATACAGTGGGTGAGTGTAGATACAGTGGGTGAGTGTAGATATAGTGGGTGAGTGTAGATACATTGGGTGAGTTTAGATACCATGGGTGGGTGTAGATACATTGGGTGATTGTAGATACAGTAGGTGAGTGTAGATACATTAGGTGATTGTAGATACAGTGGGTGGGTGTAGATACATTGGGTGAGTTTAGATACCATGGGTGGGTGTAGATATGGTGGGTAAGTGTACATGCAGATACAGTAGGTGAGTGTAGATACATTAGGTGATTGTAGATACAGTGGGTGGGTGTAGATACATTGGGTGAGTTTAGATACCATGGGTGGGTGTAGATATGGTGGGTAAGTGTACATGTAGATACAGTGGGTGGGTGTAGATATAGTGGGTGATTGTAGATACAGTGGGTGGGTGTAGATACAGTGGGTGAGTTTAGATACCATGGGTGGGTGTAGATATGATGGGTAAGTGTACATGTAGATACAGTAGGTGAGTGTAGATACAGTGGGTGGGTGTAGATACATGGGTGAGTTTAGATACCATGGGTGGGTGTAGATATGGTGGGTAAGTGTACATGTAGATACAGTAGGTGAGTGTAGATACAGTGGGTGGGTGTAGATACATTGGGTGAGTTTAGATACCATGGGTGGGTGTAGATATGGTGGGTAAGTGTACATGTAGATACAGTAGGTGAGTAGATGCAGTGGGTGAGTGTAGATATAGTGGGTGAGTGTAGATACCATGGGTGGGTGTGTAGATATGGTGGGTAAGTGCAGCATTGCAGATTTATTGAGAGGTGAGTGTGTAGATTAGTGGGTGGGTGTAGATACATCGGGTGAGCTTAGATACCCATGGGTGGGTGTAGATATGGTGGTATGTACATGCAGATTGCAGGTGAGACAGTGGGTGGTGCAGCTTACACTGGTGAAAGTTTTTAGATACCATGGGTGGGTGTAGATATGGTGGGTAAGTGTACATGTAGATACAGTAGGTGAGTGTAGATACAGTGGGTGGGTGTAGATACATTGGGTGAGTTTAGATACCATGGGTGGGTGTAGATATGGTGGGTAAGTGTACATGTAGATACAGTAGGTGAGTGTAGATACATTAGGTGATTGTAGATACAGTGGGTGGGTGTAGATACATTGGGTGAGTTTAGATACCATGGGTGGGTGTAGATATGGTGGGTAAGTGTACATGTAGATACAGTAGGTGAGTGTAGATACATTAGGTGAGTGTAGATACAGTGGGTGAGTTTAGATACCATGGGTGGGTGTAGATATGGTGGGTAAGTTTACATGTAGATACAGTAGGTGAGTGTAGATACATTGGGTGAGTGTAGATACATTGGGTGAGTTTAGATACCATGGGTGGGTGTAGATATGGTGGGTAAGTGTACATGTAGATACAGTAGGTGAGTGTAGATACAGTGGGTGGGTGTAGATACATTGGGTGAGCAGACACCATGGGTGGGTGCAGATATGGTGGGTAAGTGTGTACATGACAGTAGATACCACGTGGGTGTAGATACATACCATGGGTGGGTGTAGATACCATGGGTGGGTGTAGATATAGTGGGTGATTGTAGATACCGTGGGTGGGTGTAGATACATTGGGTGAGTTTAGATACCATGGGTGGGTGTAGATATGGTGGGTAAGTGTACATGTAGATACAGTAGGTGAGTGTAGATACATTAGGTGAGTGTAGATACATTGGGTGAGTTTAGATACCATGGGTGGGTGTAGATATGGTGGGTAAGTGTACATGTAGATACAGTGGGTGAGTGTAGATACAGTAGGTGAGTGTAGATACAGTGGGTGAGTGTAGATATAGTGGGTGAGTGTAGATACATTGGGTGAGTTTAGGTACCACGGGTGATTGTAGATACAGTAGGTGAGTGTAGATACATTAGGTGATTGTAGATACAGTGGGTGGGTGTAGATATAGTGGGTGATTGTAGATACAGTGGGTGGGTGTAGATACATTGGGTGAGTTTAGATACCATGGGTGGGTGTAGATATGGTGGGTAAGTGTACATGTAGATACAGTAGGTGAGTGTAGATACAGTTGTTGGGTGTAGATATAGTGGGTGATTGTAGATACAGTGGGTGGGTGTAGATACATTGGGTGAGTTTAGATACCATGGGTGGGTGTAGATACATTGGGTGAGTTTAGATACCATGGGTGGGTGTAGATATGGTGGGTAAGTGTACATGTAGATACATTAGGTGATTGTAGATACAGTGGGTGGGTGTAGATATAGTGGGTGATTGTAGATACAGTGGGTGGGTGTAGATACATTGGGTGAGTTTAGATACCATGGGTGGGTGTAGATATGGTGGGTAAGTGTACATGTAGATACATTAGGTGATTGTAGATACAGTGGGTGGGTGTAGATATAGTGGGTGATTGTAGATACAGTGGGTGGGTGTAGATACATTGGGTGAGTTTAGATACCATGGGTGGGTGTAGATATGGTGGGTAAGTGTACATGTAGATACATTAGGTGTGTGTAGATACAGTGGGTGGGTGTAGATATAGTGGGTGATTGTAGATACAGTGGGTGGGTGTAGATACAGTGGGTGGGTGTAGATACATTGGGTGAGTTTAGATACCATGGGTGGGTGTAGATACATTGGGTGAGTTTAGATACCATGGGTGGGTGTAGATATGGTGGGTAAGTGTACATGTAGATACATTAGGTGAGTGTAGATACATTGGGTGAGTGTAGATACATTGGGTGAGTTTAGATACCATGGATGGGTGTAGATACATTGGGTGAGTTTAGATACATTGGGTGGGTGTAGATACATTGGGTGAGTGTAGATACATTAGGTGAGTGTAGATACATTAGGTGAGTGTAGATACATTGGGTGAGTTTAGATACCATGGGTGGGTGTAGATACATTGGGTGAGTTTAGATACCATGGGTGGGTGTAGATATGGTGGGTAAGTGTACATGTAGATACATTAGGTGAGTGTAGATACATTGGGTGGGTGTAGATATAGTGGGTGAGTGTAGATACAGTGGGTGAGTGTAGATACATTGGGTGAGTTTAGATACCATGGGTGGGTGTAGATACAGTGGGTGATTGTAGATACAGTGGGTGGGTGTAGATACATTAGGTGAGTGTAGATACAGTGGGTGAGTGTAGATACATTGGGTGAGTTTAGATACCATGGGTGGGTGTAGATATAGTGGGTGATTGTAGATGCAGTGGGTGAGTGTAGATACATTGGGTGAGTTTAGATACCATGGGTGGGTGTAGATACAGTGGGTGGGTGTAGATATAGTGGGTGATTGTAGATACATTGGGTGGGTGTAGATACATTGGGTGAGTTTAGATACCATGGGTGGATGTAGATACATTGGGTGAGTTTAGATACCATGGGTGGGTGTAGATATGGTGGGTAAGTGTACATGTAGATACAGTAGGTGAGTGTAGATGCAGTGGGTGAGTGTAGATACAGTGGGTGAGTTTAGATACCATGGGTGGGTGTAGATATAGTGGGTGATTGTAGATGCAGTGGGTGAGTGTAGATACATTGGGTGAGTTTAGATACCATGGGTGGGTGTAGATATAGTGGGTGATTGTAGATGCAGTGGGTGAGTGTAGATACATTGGGTGAGTTTAGATACCATGGGTGGGTGTAGATACAGTGGGTGGGTGTAGATATAGTGGGTGATTGTAGATACAGTGGGTGGGTGTAGATACATTGGGTGAGTTTAGATACCATGGGTGGGTGTAGATATGGTGGGTAAGTGTACATGTAGATACAGTAGGTGAGTAGATGCAGTGGGTGAGTGTAGATATAGTGGGTGAGTGTAGATACAGTAGGTGAGTAGATGCAGTGGGTGAGTGTAGATACAGTGGGTGAGTGTAGATACAGTAGGTGAGTGTAGATGCAGTAGGTGAGTGTAGATACAGTGGGTGAGTGTAGATACATTGGGTGAGTTTAGATACCATGGGTGGGTGTAGATATGGTGGGTAAGTGTACATGTAGATACAGTAGGTGAGTGTAGATGCAGTGGGTGAGTGTAGATATAGTGGGTGAGTGTAGATACAGTAGGTGAGTGTAGATGCAGTAGGTGAGTGTAGATACAGTGGGTGAGTGTAGATACATTGGGTGAGTTTAGATACCATGGGTGGGTGTAGATATGGTGGGTAAGTGTACATGTAGATACAGTAGGTGAGTGTAGATGCAGTGGGTGAGTGTAGATATAGTGGGTGAGTGTAGATACAGTAGGTGAGTGTAGATGCAGTAGGTGAGTGTAGATACAGTGGGTGAGTGTAGATACATTGGGTGAGTTTAGATACCATGGGTGGGTGTAGATATGGTGGGTATGTGTACATGTAGATACAGTAGGTGAGTGTAGATACAGTGGGTGGGTGTAGATACATTGGGTGAGTTTAGATACCATGGGTGGGTGTAGATATGGTGGGTAAGTGTACATGTAGATACAGTAGGTGAGTGTAGATACAGTGGGTGGGTGTAGATACATTGGGTGAGTTTAGATACCATGGGTGGGTGTAGATATGGTGGGTAAGTGTACATGTAGATACAGTAGGTGAGTGTAGATGCAGTGGGTGAGTGTAGATATAGTGGGTGAGTGTAGATACAGTAGGTGAGTGTAGATGCAGTGGGTGAGTGTAGATGCATTAGGTGAGTGTAGATACATTAGGTGAGTGGGTGTAGATACAGTGGGAGAGTGTAGATACAGTTGGTGGTGTCTATTGGCTCAAATGTGTTTGTGGCATTATTCAATCAGGTTTATTGGTCATACATACATGTATCTCAAGAACAATCCAGGCCATTGATCACTGTTGATCACTGATTTATCAATTGTTGTAATCTGTGCACATTTATTCGCACATAATACCAAATAATTGATGATTGAACATAGGGTACACAGCTACGCATCGTTGCAGACCCGCGGCCTCATCATGTGCATTGATACAGTCCGTGAAGATTACAATCTGCTGCTATTATGGTGAGACCTGACACCAAGAGCTAATGAAGAACATTGATCAGTGGATTATCCTGTTCTATGCCACACATTAAAAGCGCGGCTAATTACAGAGTGCAGCGCAGTTGTCGGTGATCCGCGTTTAATATTGGGATAAGTGAATAATTTTATTTTTGATAAAGCAATGTTTTTGAAGCAGCATCCGTTCAATAGTAAGGTCAAACCATGAGGTAAGACATAACTGTAGACATGCCCTGTGCGGAAATGTCTTCCATTAAACATTGTGCGTAGAAAAAGCGATCAATTTCCAGGATGAACTGTGTTTTCCTGGGTATTCCTGAATCTTTTTTTTTCTCTCTTCTTTTTTTTTTGGAGTAAATTGTAACTTTGTCTTGATCAGCTTCCCTCGCTATCTGTAGCCTGTAATTTGTATGGATTCTAGCTGCATGCCAAGAGGGGAACCGCTGACAGATGGTTGAAGTTGAAGAATCCTGGGAAGCCAATGAAATCACTCAGACCATCTTGTCCAATCAATACAGACCTAGGCTATCACTGCTTACACTTCTCACTTGAAAGAATTCAATAAATAGATTAATGAGGGAAATAGTTTATCAGGCCAGTGTCTCAGTCTTTAGATTGGAGAACGATTGCATTCTTCCGTGTTGAGTGTGTATTAGTTAATTTGGTTCATGTTTCTTTGGTCTTGAAGGAGGGGATACTTTGAAGGGGTATCAATACCTTGCATTTGGCGAAAGTCACTCCATGTACGCTATTTCTTCTAATTATTCAGACGGCAAAACTTAACTTCAGGCTACTGTGGAGAGAAATTCTGCAAACATTCTACAAATTTCACTAGCTATCTTTTCAGTTCTTGGGCTACATAACATATCCATGCCACAGAATTTAGCCTCAGTTAACATAAAGATGGATTTTTTCTGCTCCAAAGTCTAAAAAATGCTGTTTGAAAAATTAGAAGAGTTAGGGTATCCCAGAAAATCTGCATTGATAGGCAAATAGGCAGTTCAGATCAATTGAAAATAGCTTCAGGTACCGTACATGTATTTCCCACAAAACTGTCACCAACAGCTGATATTTCAAGAATACACACCTAAGTTCCCCACCGGTGAAAACATTGTGTCCAGAGCAGTATGGTACCATATAGCGGTGACTACATCTTCACCGTAATGGTACCATAGCGGTACCGGAGCGGACACAAAACCATCGATGGTCCGTTCTGGTACCGAAATGGTACTGTTATGGTGAAGATGTAGTCACCGCTATGGTACCATACCACTCAGGTCACAATGTTTTCACCGGCAGGGAACTTACGTGTGTACATGTACTTCTGTCAGTCATTCAGACCTTATTTTTCGTCAAAATATAGGGGAATCGAAACAGATTGTCGCAGCCTAACTTTGCAGGAATCTATGGGAATCCAATGCTATCATTTACAGATTGCTGAAATTTTACAGGAATTTGTTGGATTCCCATGAATTGCTGACTGGAATCAGATTCCCATGAATTATTTTGCAGGAGTGCTGACTGGAATCAGATTCCCATGAATTATTTGGCAGGACTGCTGACTGGAATCAGATTCCCATGAATTATTTGGCAGGAGTGCTGACTGGAATCAGATTCCCATGAATTATTTTGCAGGAGTGCTGACTGGAATCAGATTCCCATGAATTATTTGGCAGGACTGCTGACTGGAATCAGATTCCCATGAATTATTTGGCAGGACTGCTGACTGGAATCAGATTCCCATGAATTATTTGGCAGGAGTGCTGACTGGAATCAGATTCCCATGAATTATTTGGCAGGAGTGCTGACTGGAATCAGATTCCCATGAATTATTTGGCAGGAGTGCTGACTGGAATCAGATTCCCATGAATTATTTGGCAGGAGTGCTGACTGGAATCAGATTCCCATGAATTATTTTGCAGGAGTGCTGACTGGAATCAGATTCCCATGAATTATTTGGCAGGAGTGCTGACTGGAATCAGATTCCCGTGGGAAATCAAAACCCTGTCATTTCATGCCGATGGTGTGTGAAACAATCCAACATTTAAACTGGAAAAAAAACACTTTCATTTTCTGATCAATGTTATCTTTGAATGGAAATATTAATCTAGGTCGAGGATGCTAATTGCTTCTGATGAACAATGCTCATCCAGACCAGTTCTAGTTCTTTTTGTGTATGGCTAAACAGTATATATTGGACGACTATTCCTTATTCTGGTTGACCACAAAGTCTTGGCCGAGGGCAGTAATAGAGCTTTGATGCATGTCAGATGGACATTTTTAAATTGCTGGAATGTCCTTCGCTGAATTGGCTTATTGTTAATTTTCTTCATTGTAAATTCTGATTGACTGTATTGTGCTCAGATCATGGACCCTGCCATGTTATAGAATTTAGAAAGGCCTTGATCATCCAGAACAGCATTATTGACTGTTTCATTATGCGAGTGGTCTGTAGCTAAGTTTCATAGCTAATCGCCTTCCTCATGTATCGATGCCACAATTTTATTCTTTCCCATGCCAATAGTAAAAATGTTATTGCACAGCTTTGCGCTCTTCTTTGCATGATTGTTGTTGAAAAAAATGGAACAAAGAATATAAATCAAGCCCAAATAGACGTCAAAATCGATATCTTTCAGCGAAAAATTTGAATTTACTTCACCGCTGTCTCCAATTGCAGTTACATGGTGGATATTCAAAAACTTACTGTTGATGTGTCCTCCAATACATAACTGGGCTACATTTGCATTTCAATACTCATTTTGATTATCCACCATCTAACTGCGTCTGTGCTGGAGGTCAGCAGTGAATTAAATTCAAATTTCTTCATTGTAAATTCAAACTTGGAGAGTGTCTTCACTTTTGACAGTAGTGAGGGGAATTTTAAGCACTTTGATCCTGTCCTGGCAATATTAACTCGAGAATGATTGAACCGATCAGACCTTGAAAATACTTGAAATTCCAGATCTTTGTCTGTCAGTCCTGGAAAATCCATGAATTTTAGCCTTGATAATTCCCGAATTATATGTGGTTGTTTACATTATTGTATGCCATTTATCAGCATTCAAGTATTGAGATTGCAAGAAATATATGTAATGCTTGAAATGTCCTTGAAACTCATGGAAAAATATTTTTCAAGAAGGGTAGAAACCCTGATGATGATTCTGATCTGTCTACTTGAATGATTATCATTTTGCCTCTAAGAATTAAATTGACCTCCGCACATGAGTATCATGGTGCGTACAACTCAATGGAGTATGTCAACACTGATTCATCATGATGAATGCTGTCTCTCATTGATGCTAAATCAGGTCTTGTCATGATAAGTTCACCTATGTCTCACCTGAAATAAATTTGAGGGGAGTTGTCTATTACTATCTAGGTAAACCAAGATGGTAAATGAGAGGAACACCATCTAGATGTAACGCCATGAAATGTTTGCCGATATTCTACGACATCCCATAATAAGCCAGTCATAACAATTTCTGCCTTTTCACTGACACTGATTAACGTTTAGTTTACGGATATTAACACCTCTGCTTGGCACAATATTTTGAAATTTTCTACCATCTAATAAAGCCAGACTTTTCGGCGGGAGTAAACCCTTTGTCTGATATTCACACATACTGTAGGTGATGCCATATTTGGATATTGTTTCCTGATAATGTTCATATTGGTCCATATGCTACTGTGTGAAATTACTGTGGGCATGATTTTGAAACTGTTTCACAAAGCTAGACGCCTGATTGGCTAACAAATGTAGTTTGAAATTCGCATGGGATTTATATAGCGCTGAAGTAAGATATAATATTCTGTGATATTATATCTGTGTTTACTGACATTGGTATATTATTAGCCTGAATATGCAAAAAAAAAAGATTTTGGAATGACTGAGAGGTAATATATGAAGTGTGGGTCATTCCGTTAGCGCCCCGTGGGGCTTCCGGGAATTGACCTGGGCTGTCGTGTGCACACCGCAGGTCATGGTAAGATTAGGCCTCAGCTCCTCAGACAGCTTGTCGTAAGAGGCGACTAACTGAGGCACCCGTGTGGTTCCCGGGTGTGAAAAGGAATAGGACCCAACTTCGTGATATGACTGAAATATAGTTGAAAGCGACATTAAATCATATTCACTCACTCACTTCTTTAGCACTAAAAGGCCAAAAATCTTTGTTTTTTCATGCAGTCATAAAGACAGTTTTTTTCATGCAGTGATAATCACCTTATAAGTTATAGTTGCATTGTTTAATGTGTAGAGCTTTGGTCAATTTGTTCTCTACAAGCCAGAAGAGGAGAGGCTCACCATTGATTTCCTTATGGGAAGTCTTGCTAAATTACTAGAATTGATCAATTTAGTATTGATATGCCATTAATGTGATGTCATCTATTGCATTATAATGTTACATTTTCTTTTGACATTACATCGATGTGTTACATGACAGTCAAATTATATATCGTCCAGAAAGAATTCCCATGATGCACTTGGGTTCTTGAAGGATCCATTGTCATGTTATCATCATCATACTTCTGACAGGTGGACGACTCTTGAGTACCGACCTGGATGATGCTTTCGACTTGCCTTCCAGACCAATGATGTTTTCACCATTTCTGCTCCAAGAAGCAGCTAGATCTCTATGATCATGCCTGCGTGTCATGCCATTGTTGTCTCTCACTGTTCGACTCGCTAAATTTCCATACATCTGCCGGGCAATGTAAGTAAAAGATTACATCGGGACTGGTCGAAGTTTCCGGTTCCGTGACCATATATTGCCTTGGCAAGGGAGTCTAACAAATACCTGTTTTGAATAATTCAGTAGCTGATAGGTCCCTCCCTGACATTGACTGATTGCATGTTTTGGGGTTTTGCGGGCAAGTACAGCCATACTGTTTCTATTTCCCGCGGTGCCGTGTGGACAATCCAGTTAATAAAATATTGCTCCATAAATTTTAGATACGGTACCTACAAACCAAGAATCAATCAACATGCAATGTACCAGTAGGTCACTATTTAGCCTGATGTCTTGATGAGCATGAGGGGTCATCCATTATCATTTAGTACGGATGCAAACCTCCTGATTTTATGGACCCCCTCCCCCCATTGTTCGCAGA
The DNA here is from genome assembly GCA_036873755.1 of Hanleya hanleyi. Classification (NCBI taxonomy): domain Eukaryota; kingdom Metazoa; phylum Mollusca; class Polyplacophora; order Lepidopleurida; family Hanleyidae; genus Hanleya; species Hanleya hanleyi. The sequence goes on from JAVTVY010013325.1 coordinate 43,133, forward strand.
CATATGCTACCAAAGAATCTTGTTCACTGCGTCCACATGTCACAGAGTTACACTCCCTTCCCCCCTCTGCTAACCTCCAAAAATTGAAGTCCATAATCAGACCTTATTCTTGTATGGACAAACTTTAGTTAGCAAAAAACATCACGATCAAAAACGTTATATTTATGTTGCATTTAGATAAAATATATCATTATCCCTAGTCTTGGCTCATCTATCAAATCTGTGCCATGACGGATTACCTTATAAGCCAAAATGATTATGAACCGGTTGATTCAGAAACATTCCGGAGTGCATTCATGACCTCATGACCTCGCCAAAAACATGCCCATATTTAAGCCGATTAGGCACAAGGTATTGTGTTGTATGTTTTATCCCCTCTGCTTGTTTTGAATTCACATGTTTCATAGCTGTCATTGGTTTTTGACTTGAGATGCGTTTCCATGTGGTTTCCCTCAGGGACTTCAAAGATTTCCAGATTTTCTCTGTATGAACTCGGATTTCGTCAAAAAAGTTCTCAGATTCCACGAAGGTTGCGTATCACCTCAAAATGCCGTCCTTTCATTGGCTGTTATTTTAAACTGACAGTCTCCAACTGGTAATAACTGTACAGCCCTAATCTGCCTGCAGGGCCTGGTAATGGAGGTATGGAGTATTTAAACCTGCATTGTGCAGGTTGTGCAGGTCCAGTGCTATGCAATACCATTCAGCGCTAACACCTTCCATCAACACATTGGTCACCAAAACAGTCAATATGATAGCTAGGGCACGTACTATTCAAGTTTCAATTTTTTAGAGGAACAGTGATAACCAGGTAATCTGTGTAAAATGCAGATTGTGTTCCCATATGTACATATGTAAACACTCCTTACTTCTGTACCAAAAAAAATATATATATATACATGGCGGCAGTAAATTCACAACACTGTCCAGGTGGTGGATAAAACTATATTTTTACATGCTAAACGTTTTGACGAGGTTAAACCAAGTCTTCTACAGTAGCTACATGCATATGGTATCAAATACAGAGTGAACAGACTTAAGCATGGTAGTTATGGAAAACAAATCATTTAAAACAGTTCACGACAAGAGAAACGACACGACAGAACAGACGTTGGCTGGCTAGAAAGAAACAAAAGGCATAACGAGTACCTACGCTAACATGATGAGAGCTCACTTAAATAATACAACTAATGCATTATGTTACTCTACTCGTTTTCCCAGTCCTATTTCTGACATGACGCTTGTTAACTCCGTGGGGGTAGAAGCTATGCAGTTCGTCTAAAAGAGTTCACGTTTTTTCCCTGCCAATCTTTGTTCTGTTTTTCACAATTTCAATGCCTTGCAAACACAGGTTGTATATAGTAAACAAAAATGTCATTTTATCTACATGTACCTCATGATTTTTTCATATTCATTTACTTTCAATATTTGCTATTTTTCAACTCGTGTCCCTCAGTAGCCTCCAAGGTGACGAAAGCACTCGTCTTGTGTGGAGAAGTAGCTTAAATTGTGCGCCAAACTTGGTCATTCGCCCATAACCTGTGAAACAAACAACAAAATTGGATATATATAACAAAGGCAAATCATTAATGTGAGGAATCCCTTCTGAAGTAAGTATCACAGACATGATGATTGATGATGAACAGTGAATGATTATTTTCAATTAAAAGTGTGAGCGGAAGCTTTTATTTTCTTGCTTTGTCCTCAAATTAAATTGGTCGACAGGTCTCTGTCTACTTTCTGTTCTGAGGACCACAACCTTGAATTTATGGTTGGGATGTCTTCTACATCGGACTCATGATCTTTCAAATGAGGGGCATTATTGCATTCTGTCTTTAGTCTATGGTCATAAATGTACTCGTAAATTTGATAAGTTCTGATCTGTGGCGGCAGGGCCTGATTCAGATAGTTTCTGAACCCAATTTTTTTGGTACAAATTTCTGCTCTATGGTGAAACCAATAGTAATGTAATGTTGCTAAATACATGTATCAAGTTTGTCATAGGACCCTACCCGTTTGGCTTCCGGGTGTGAAAAGGAATAGGAACCAAACGTCGTGATATGACTCAAGTGTTGAAAGCCACGTTAAATCATATATATTCACTCTCACTCACTGGTCAGGTTGTATTTAGAGCAGTTAATTCTTGGAGTTTCCAGGAAGCTTCCTTTTGGTAGTCCCACACCATGACCTATTTCACTATCATGCCTTGTCAAGCTCTGTGTTGCAAAGGGGTGCCCAAACTAGAAATTAAATCAGACCATGTGCAGTTGTGATAGTGATAGTAAACCCTCTGACGAAGTGAAGGTCAAATGGAAGACAAATTTCAACTGTATCCAAATATATTTTTACTTCATTTATGAGATTTTTTCAAACCGGGTAAAAAGTATTTAACTTTTTGTATGGTAACTCATAAGTACCAAGACAATTTGAATCTTGCAGTTATTTGCGCTGAAAACTTACCTCACTTCCACTCTTTGCATTTCTTGTCTACATGAAATACCACAGTAAGAATTTAAATGACACAGTTATCTCCCCTGCTAGTCACCTGATAGCATAGCTACCCACAATTCCACTTCCTTCTTGTTCTACTGCTTCGTAGGGCTGGAAGTAAACATTGTCAACTCCGTGAAAAAGTGCCTTTTCTAGCGAAACTACTCACAGTTGGATTACCTCAGACGTCTGATTTCCTGCAAGAAGTCCTTTGGGAAGTATTCTAAAAGTTATCAGCGTAAAAATGGCTCAAAATATGTCTCAATTGTCATGCATGTCTTGTGGAGGTGACAAGCCTAGTTATGACCTTCACTCAACGTGTCCGCCATGCCGCCAGGGTAGAATCTGTACATGGGACACGGCCTGTGAAGAGTGTATTGTGTGGGCGCCCGGCATATTCCAGGTGTATCTGGCCGGTTCTCTGGCAGCTAACGAAGGAAATAGTGTTGTTATGCCTGCCAATCTCGCCAACGAGACATATGTAGCACAGTCTCCTCGTACTAGTGTAGGCGAGGAGTCTAGGGGGTTTGTTAGTTCTGTAGCTGGGTCTACGTTAGTCAGCCTATTGGACGTAAATAAAGATAAACAAACGCCCCCCCCCGCTCACGATGCTTCCATTTCAGGCCAGGCGAGGGGTCAATCAGGTAAGGGATCGACCCGGTTGGTACAAGTGGAAGGAGTAATCGAAGATATGGAATCTGGTACTATGACGACTGTGGAAGTGGAGATTCCTATTGAGCGGACGCCTGGATGTGACGATGAAGGGAAATCGGTGACGGACCCAGGCTTAGCGTGGGAAAGCCAGGGGACTCCGATCGCTCGATCGGAGTCAACTTATGACTACGAAAACTTGGGTAGCACCAGTGAGGGGCCTAATGTTAAGTTTTCATTTGGGTCCGGGGTTGGGAAAATACCTTCCTCGATGCTGTCGAGGCCTGGACTTCCCGGTCGCTCAGTTACACCTTTAACTGTTGCTTCCGGTTTGTCTGAATTTTCCCAACCTGCTTCCGGTTACTCTGGTGGCCTTCCTCGTTCCCTTGCCGAGACGTTTGTGTCTACGAGCCTTCTGGGCCACCAGAGATTAAGGTTCCCGCAACAACGGCAGTATGGTATGTATTCAGGTACCCATGATATGTCAAATTTTTTGCCTGTGTCTGAGTTGCGTTATCAAGAACCCTCAATCAGATCAGGTCAAATTATGCGGCATCCGGTTGCTGGTCTACCTTCGCCCTTGCGTGGCTCCACTCAAAGCCCGTTCCTTCTCATTCACCAAACGCTATATAGACGATCTTCTCGCTGTGGATAATCGCTATATAAATGACGCAGTGAAGGATATATATCCACCTTCACTGGATTTGAAGGAAACTACAGATAGCCCTACAGGCACATCTTATTTAGATCTCTATCTCTATAAAAATGAAGCGGGCATTCTCTCTCGTCGACTTTATGACAAAAGAGATGATTACAATTTCGACATCGTAAACTATCCCTTTCTGGATAGTAATATTCCAGTGGGACCTGCATATGGCGTATACATATCTCGCTTAGTAGCATTTGCTAGATCCTGTGTTAAATGTGATGATTTTAATCAACGTCACAAAACATTGTTGCAGAAACTTATAAAACAGGGCTATTCCACCAAGCGCCTCCACTCAAAGTTTCTCAAATTTGGCGATACATATCGCATGCTGATAGCAAAATACGAACGTAGCGTGCAAGATCTATGGCGCTACGTTTCGTAACATGTGTCTAATTCCGCTTAACCCGGGGCTAGGGGCCGTATGAGCCCATGTACTTCAAGATCCTCATGGTACTCATATGAACAGTCACAATCAAAGCGTGACTGAGGTACATCATTTTTAGATGACGACTCTATAACGAATATTATGGATTAAGAATACTGATCAGCGATACGGATTTGATATTTTGGAACATCATGATGTCTTGCCGGCATCATTGAAAATTGTTGACCGCTTCTCTCTTGCAGGAAACAAGCCTATGTTTATGTATACTTTTGTCTTTTTGAATTTGGTGCTAATACTGTTATATGGAAATGGAATAGGTCTTTGGATTATGGACGCGGATATTCTCTAATGGACGACGGCTGGATTATGAATGACGGACTAGACGCTTGTAATTAGGTCAGATATCTGCTTCCGGGGGTGTTCGTGGTACGGGACCGGGATTATTACGTATGATGCGTCCTCCTATACGTGCTTCCGGTTTACGACCTCGTATGCCAGTTCACCGACCTTTACAGTGGCCGTGCTCACGTCCAGCTGGAGGGTCCTTGAGTGTGAACACACCTCGTCAGGCCTTGCTTCCGGTCCACTTTCAAGTGACTGATCCCACATTGGCTGCCATACTGCGCGGTATGGAACAGCAACGTGAGGAAATGAAGGAATTGAGAGAGATGATGACCAGTCAATTCCGAAGTAGTACGCCACTGCTTCCGGTTTTGACTGAACAGTCTAGGAAACCGGAAGCTAATTTGTCGAGGACTATCCCTTCCAATACTCCCTCCTGGCAGGAAGCCCCGGAAGCTATGGAAGTGGATAGGGACCAGTACGGTAGATCTGAATTGAATGAACCTACCAATACTGATCCGGATGCTAGGAAATATTATGAGCTTATTTCCGGCATCTATGACTTAATTCCTGATATGCAGCTTCCGGTCCCTCATGCGGGGGATATTGAAACTGAATCAGGAGAGTCAAACCGGGTTACGAGGTCGGCTACCACGCTTCCGGCCTCAACTGCTATTCATTCTATCTGCCATTTATTCCATAGAACTTTAGCAGAACCCGCTACGCAGGAGGAACGTGCTATAAGGTTGAGACCAAAAGCTCGCTTCCGCCCTGCAGGATCTTCTGGTCCGTTCCCAGTACAGAAGCCAAACACACGAAGTTACGGCATACATAACTCACCGTTTAGCTTCCGGTCTGCAGAGGTGAACGGCGACTTTCAGTATTTATGCCCTAGCAATACTAAAGTGCCTAGTAATCCGGATGTTCCTTGCACGAACAAACAGGCCGCAGTACTTGAGGAAACTGCTCGACAAGGAGTGGCGATTACGAATCACCTTGACTGGTTTCTTAAAGCCATAAAGGATGGTTTATTCTCGCTGTCGGGCGCGGACAGTCAAGAGCAGTCACAGGAGGGTATACACCTCGTTCTTGACTACCAGAAGATTGCTTCCGGTGCTGTAGAAGATTTACTGGTACACAATGCCTACTTATCTTCTATGCTAGTGTATTTAAGGAGAAAGGCCTTCATTCCTTTTATGCATAGTTACACACCGGAAGCTGTAAAGAGGAGTCTACTAGAGACATCTACGGCTCCTTCTTTACTGTTTGGTGATGCTGTTGCCGAAGTTCGACCTGAAATGGATCGTATAGAGCATGACAGGTCAGTTGCTTCCGGTGCTTCGTCTAAGAGACCTATGGCTTCCGGGTCGGGTCCAAAGGCGAAGAAGGCTAAGAAGAACCCGCCTAGTTCCAAGGCTAATAAGGGTGCTTCCGGCCAACAGCAAAGCCAAGCGCCTGCTTCTTTAGAGCCTAGAGTATCTACCTATGGCCATAAGAAGCAGGGTAAGGGGAAATCTAAGCAGTCGAAGAAGGATTCCTGATGTCTCGGGCCGTACCGGGTGGCTTCCGGTATGGCGGGAACACCGAGACATAACGTTTCCAGTTCCCCAGCAACTAGACCTTCCGGTAGGGGGAAGGCTGCAGTTGTTTTGGAGGAACTGGATAAGGATCGGGACGGAAGTGTGGGTCATTCGAACGATCAGATACGGCTATCGCCTATTGTTCGACACGCTTCCTCCCTTGACTGCTCATCCCCTTCCGTCTCGTATACCATTACGAACGGGTCATCTATCAACAATACAGTCCTCTGTGGACAAGCTGATAGAGAAGGCAGCTGTAATAGAGCTTCCGGTTTGGGACACGTCACCCGGGTTCTATTCGCCGGTCTTTCTGGTCCCCAAGAAAGACACGTCCGAGATGCGCATGGTTATAAACCTAAAGCGCCTCAACAAGGACTACCTCACTCCACCGCCACACTTCCGCATGGAGTCCTTCCGGTCTATCCGGACAGTACTCAGGCAAGGGGAATGGCTGACTTCTCTGGATTTAAGGGATGCATACCTGCATATCCCGATACATCTGGGAGACAGGAAGTACTTGAGATTCATGGTCGGCAAACGACGCTTCCAAATTCAAGTGCTTCCGTTCGGCCTGTCCACTTCCCCTTGGGTGTTTACACGAGTGTTTACACCAGTGGCACAGTTCCTGCACAGTCTAGGTATAAAGTACCACTTTTATATCGACGACTCCCTGCTAAGGAATGCCTGCAAGGAACAGTTAATCCTAGACACCCAGTTTGTCTTAAGGATGTTGACTTCTCTGGGATACATCCCACACGAAGAGAAATCAGAGCTGATTCCTTCGCAAAGGCGCAAATTTCTGGGGGTGGAATACGATACGCTACGAGCTCTCGCCAAACCCCCAGAAGGTCGATGGCTAAAGATAACGACGAAGATACCTCAGTTCCTCAAGTTATCTCAGGCCAGGGCTTTACACTTTGCTGCGATAATCGGCCTCTTGACGTCAACACAGGACGTAACCCCAAGAGGGCGGTTGCAGCTTCGACCATTAATGATTTACTTCAATCAGCAATGGGTCGAAAGGCAGTTGAATCCGTGGATACCTGTAACACCGCTAGTCAAACAATGCCTCCAATGGTGGCTGGATCCACTCAACGTTATGCCAGGTGTGTCCCTTCTTCCGTTTCGTCCGTCACATCACC
>JAVTVY010013327.1:0-57476 GCA_036873755.1 Hanleya hanleyi
CCTTGATTACTGCATCCCCTCACCCCCGGGCCCTCTCAGCCCTAACCCGGCCGAAAAATGTCAGGGTCTTCGTTTTATAAACGCCCATGTATTTTGATAGGGCCATTGATAAAACGAAGACCGAAGATGGAAGACCCTGTATGCAGCAATGCCCAGGGCGGACGTTATTATCGAGTTATAATCGATCGGGAATTATCGTCCGCTCTGGGCATTAAAAGCGGATCAAATTTCCCGGCGGACCTTGATTACTGCTTCCCCTCACCCCTGGGCCCTCACAGCCCTACCCCGGCTGAAAAATGTCAGGGTCTTCGTTTTATAAACGCCCATGTGTTTTGATAGGGCCATTGATAAAACGAAGACCGAAGATGGAAGACCCTGTATGCAGCAATGCCCAGGGCGGACGTTATTATCGAGTTATAATCGATCGGGAATTATCGCCCGGTCTGGGCATTAAAAGCGGACCAAATTTCCCGGCGGACCTTGATTACTGCATCCCCTCATCCCCGGGCCCTCTCAGCCCTACCCCGGCCGAAAAATGTCAAGGTCTTCGTTTTATAAACGCCCATGTATTTTGATAGGGCCATTGATAAAACGAAGACCGAAGATGGAAGACCCTGTATGCAGCAATGCCCAGGGCGGACGTTATTATCGAGTTATAATCGATCGGGAATTATCGCCCGGTCTGGGCATTAGAAGCGGACCAAATTTCCCGGCGGACCTTGATTACTGCATCCCCTCATCCCCGGGCCCTCTCAGCCCTACCCCGGCCGAAAAATGTCAGGGTCTTCGTTTTATAAACGCCCATGTATTTTGATAGGGCCATTGATAAAACGAAGACCGAAGATGGAAGACCCTGTATGCAGCAATGCCCAGGGCCGCCGTTATTATCGAGTTATAATCGATCGGGAATTATCGCCCGGTCTGGGCATTAAAAGCGGACCAAATTTCCCGGCGGACCTTGATTACTGCATCCCCTCATGCCCAGGCCCTCTCAGCCCTACCCCGGCCGAAAAATGTCAGGGTCTTCGTTTTATAAACGCCCATGTATTTTGATAGGGCCATTGATAAAACGAAGACCGAAGATGGAAGACCCACTTGAGGGGCTCTTTTGGGGAAAGGTCTTCGTTTTTGGGTCTTCGGTCTTCGGTCTTCGGTCTTCGTTTTATAAACACCCTCCATCAGAGGAGTTATTTTTTTAGCTGATCTGTCATCACAGCCCCCTGATCTAGCGTACCTACTTCTGCTTAAGCCGGCTGGTGTTAGGGGCCCTGTCGATACTTCATAGTCTCCACATGAACAGCTGCAATAAAAGCGCGACTGAGATACTAAGGCCGTTTTTGGTCCTGCAGAAATCAAACTGTGGTGGTTGTGGCTGCGGTGCTGAGAGAAAACTGGTTTGTCCGATACGGAATCCCGCAACAATTACATTCAGACCAGGGTCGAAATTTTGAGGGTGATATTGTTGCAGGGCTACGAGGATTTGTGAAATGTGTTCTGTCGTCATATTCTACACAACAAAGGATATCATTCGTCCATGAACACACAACATCGCTAGTCTGGCTGGGGGCTCAGGCAGTGGAACGACATACATGAACTCGGGTAGTGGATGCATCTCCATGGTTGATGAATCTGTGGATCTCCTTCTTCCATGAAAGATCCATTGACGTTGTCGCAGTTGACTGGGATATTTGAAGACTCAACTGCATTCTTCACAGGCCTCGGTCGGTGGTCCATGGCATGATAGTTCATGGTGCAGCAATACATCCAGGAGAGTCTCTCTGCAGACAGGACAGGTATACTGGATGGTCGTATCAAGGCTGGGTATAACATTTACACCCAGTTAGGGCCCTTTCTATACCTGAGTGAGAGCATTTCTACATTGTTGGGACCATTTACACCTCAGCCTATTGGGAACATTTTGAGGGCCTTTTCTATCTTCTCTATTTGGGTGAGTGTGACCAAAATTTGTTACGGTAACACAAAATCTGCTAAATTGCTACTGTTCTAGCATGTTTCATTTTATTCATATTTCATCGATAGTCAAAATAAGCATCTTCTGAGACATTCCTGATAGAACACCGAAATATTTTAAGGTTCCATAAGCCAAAACCATGACAAAGTCATCATCATTGCATGATTTAACAATCCTCAGTTTAGGTTTAAGCCAGGGTTGGGGAGGAGGAAGAGGGATATTTCCTCCATCAGAATGTCTATTATCTCTGTTCCTGGGTCACATGCCCCTGGATGTCCCATGGTGGACAGGAGAAAATTTACACAAACCTACACCATGTTTCAAATCTTTACAGCACAACAAAATAATTCAGACCATTTGACTGTTTTTCAAATAACTGGCTGAAACTGAGAAGTAATATCCATACCCACATCTGGCCTGTATCCACTGAGGGATGACAGGAGGATGGACAGACTGTCCTCCTAGAATGGTGAGTTCACAGGATTGCGAGCAATGTTGTACTGGTGAGGTTATCTATGTAAAATAGATAGGACGATGGTAAGAGAACAATGCCACTAAAACCTCCTCCACAAACTCTGCTCAAAACACAAAGTGCCTAATTGGTTCTTGATTTAAACATTTTGATGAATCAAGAAAGAAGTCAAATCTCTACATGGTAAAAGCATTTATTCTTTCTCACAAAATATATTGAGGGAGGACACTCGCTAATCATGCCAAAGTGAATAAAAAAAGACCATGTAACAATAACAGCTTTTATGGGCTCCCATATATGCCCTGCACGCACACCTATGAATGTATAGTTAACAAAATTTAAAAGACAGATTTGGAGAGTCCAGGTATGATCCTTCATCAAATTTCATAAAAGTTCAATTTGACCTAGATAAAGTAGGTCATGGTTATGTTAAAAACAAAAAGATTCATCACCAGTTGGCCTGAATGTGGAAACCTTTATGCTATATTCATACAAAGATATTACTGTACATATTTTCGGCAACAGTGACCTCGACTTTTGACCTCTTGTTATGTAAATAAAAATAACTGTTCTTCCTCGTTATGTGTTTCATGTGTACTCCAAGTTTGGTATCAATTTATAATCTGGTACTGGAGATAAAATTGCACAGGTTACAAAGTTAACAGATGGTCAGACGGATCAATCCCTGACAGACCACCACCTGATCATCCTCTAAAATCATAAGGAAGTAATGGATTATATGCATGATATTGGACCATTTTGTCTTTAAATCTGTATTTGGATCACACAATGCATGAGGAACAATAATAATTGATCATTCTACATCCATGTAGTATTATACTCCATGAGCAATTGCAATAGAATCATCATATACGTACACCTGGAAATCTCCAATCAACTCTTTCGCTTGAAAGATATGGAGAAGGGAGCCAAGTTTTCCCATTTAAAGGAGTACTTACCTTATTTTTGAGTGTCACTATATTTATCAGCAATCGTATTCCAAACCTTATGATATAAAACTTATGTTGATAGAATGCAAAATAAAGGAAATATTGGCTATTTGTTGCTTGCAACGGCGTGCACTGGGCGCCGCCATTGCACCACTACGAGACGTTTTTAGATGAGCGGAAGTGAGTTTATACTCATCTAAAAACGTCACAACATCATGGAGATTTAAGGTTGATCGTGATGGTCATGCCGATAATTCGAAGGAGAAGGAACCCAGGAAATTCAAAGATGTTCTAGTTGATTTTAGTAGTTCAAGAGTAATCATGAAAATGTTTATGAACTTAGAAGCATCGTCGTTCAACTGAAATCACTGGACAATTGCAGAGGACACTCTTTTAGTTTACCGCTCAGTTTTAAATTTTGTCCAAATTGAATCGGGCAAGTCTCCGTTGAAAAACTTGAGAAATTTTTTTTTTTGTGGGCAAAGATAATCTAAACCAATTTCCTTTTAGGAATTCCCCCCCGTAGGATTTGCCGCGTCAGTTTATTCCTTGAATTAAAACTCGAACCTAGAGTAATTCAAATGCCGTAATTAAAACGTCCGTGGATCAAGCATTAGCCGTGATGTGGTCCTGAATGCTGATGTCATCAGTCATCCCACAGGCAATATGGCGGCGCCCACGTCGACCTCAAAGCGGAAACATGACTTCATAAATTGTAATAAAAATAATAGGTTATCGCCCTCAACGAAAGTAAAATAGTTGGTTATATTTCTTTAAGAGTCTAACCTTTGTAATAGGAACCTATATAAAATAAGTTAAGTACTCCTTTAATAACCAAGATGATATTGCTAATAATGTGGGCATAATTCAATCATTCCATAAACAATGATCACTCCATAAATTTAGTACTTGGTAGCACCTGCTTCTGTACAACACTTCATCAACATTCTCTTCCAATATATATTTGATCACCCCATTATTCAGAGGAAAAGTGCATTTCTAGTGATTGAATTTACAACATACCAGTACATGTATAACATGCATAGTTGTTGACTTGAGCCAAGAAATTAATTCCACCACTTGACATGTACAGTGAAACCTGTGTAACTTCTGGTTTATGAAGTTTCAAAATACCTTAAATTTAAGTATTGGGACCCAAGAAACTGAGTATTTAGAGGTTGGTTGGTTTACTGTACTTTACTTGTATTGTGGAAACAATTGGCATTTCCCCCATTGTCAGGATTGCTTAAAATAAACAAGATGCAGAAATGTCAGACATGTTTGTGATGATTATGATAATTTAACATGATGGATATTAGATTACAACACATATAAGGGAAGTCATATGTTAAAATAATTTACTTTATACTACATGTAGTACTACACGTAAATCTAATTCTGCTGAATAATATCATAAATTTATAATTTTGAGATGGTGACACAATCAGTTTACATAAACTTGAGGCCCTCAAATAATAAAAATAGCCCATTGGGCTGCAATACCCCTCGGCTACCAGTTTTTGTCCACACCCAGCAATCATGCATTGTGTAATATCATTAGTGTATTTTTAGAACTAGATTAACAATGAAAGTACTCAAAGTACTGATGTCTGGATCGCCAATAATGGGTTTAAAGTTTCAGAAAATTTCAGCGGATAGCAGATGTATGGATACATGTGAAGATTTTCTCCAAGTTGTGGACGAGTCTGTTTGGGGAAACACACCTGGAACAGAATTTAGTCTTCAAGGAAGTGAATTTGTGAAGGCAGCTCATTTCGAAATATGCCAGGTCTTAGTGGTAGCAAGAAACTATCTGCAGTAATATGCTCAAAAGTGGATCGTCTGCGTCAATGTCTTCTACCAGTTTTTGCGAGCAGATTTTCAAAATTCATGCAATTCTATTGTGACAAAACGATACGACAATTTGGGAGGAGACTGGATAGTTTTATTAGCTGGTTTTATTGATAGTTCTGTGTAGCGCAGATATTGGCAAGAGCTGCTGATATATACCTGGTGTTTATAGTAAATTTGTTTGTTGACAACGACAGTGTTGGTGAGACAATTTGTGCGAAAATTCCTGTTGCTGTTGCTGCACGATCATTGCGTATATAATCTGGGACGAATATCTATACTCGTCCCAGATATATTTAGTTTGAAAAAGTTTGAACACCAACAACAACAAAACTTTTCGAAAGCAGTACCCGGAAAATTCTATTGTTTCCGATTTCTAAAAATTTTGTTGGTGTTCAAAGTTTTTCAACTAAATTATAGACCTATTCGGGAAGCAGAGTCCCCAGAATACATTGCACCATCCTCGCGAGACAGTGTATCTATCGATCCGTTACACTGGCTATAGTTATAAGTTCTGGATACAAATAGGTCAAGGACTTTCCTCTAAATCAAACCAATCAGTGAACGCGCTAAGCTAGCTGAATATGCCAATCCGCTGCGAGGTAGGAAATGTGACAGGTTTGGATTTCAGCGCGGGCCAAAGTGCTTTCATGTTGGAATGAAATCGACATCGGACGTCAAAGCAAAACCACAGGCATTGGATACCGACATGCTAATTCAAAACAAGCGTGGGGGATGAAATGTACGAGAATGTATGATAGAGGCATCGGCCCGAGAACGCATTCGAATTACCAAAAATGTGCAGGTAAACCCTCTGTGATTTACCTGGACTTGTGAAGATGACATTGCATTGGACAGGAGAAATTCACAAGACAAGAAAAATGTAAATACTATCGTTGTTGCTTCGACACATATCTCATCTAGAAATATATTCCATGCAGTATGCATACACATTAAAATAGTAACGAACGCCGATTTCACGGGAAAGGACGCGACTACGAGTGTTGAAAACTGGGGTCTTCATAATCGCAGAACCGGAATCTGTCCAGCGAGAGCGGAACAAGATTGCAATGTCTGCTCGGCGAACACGCAATGATCGTCCAGCAAAAACAACAGGAATTTTCGCACAAATTGTCTCTCCAACACTAGAAACAAGAAACAAATTACGAACTATAAACACCAGGCATATATAAGTAATCTTGGGGGCTTACCGCGTTTTAGCCGATTGCACGGAACCCAATCTCGAAACCCGAGCCATCCGGTCCTGTCCTCCCTACTAGGCTCTGGGACGGCGCTCAGCAGTACGATCGGTCATTGGATAGCACACAAAACCCTAGAATTTAGAACATAACGAGAGCGTATCCGTGGAGATTAAGCTGACGTCCCGGCGTCATGGATGTTACGAGCGCGTCTGAAAGATGACGTAACCTACCAGAACTCTTCATGCATTCTTGCGAAACATTTTCTATTCTGACGTCATGACGTTATGACAGGCTGGCCATGCAAGTGACTCATGACTGACGTTTCATAAAGAATTGGATACGTTCCAATGGAACCGGAAGAGGACACATGAACGAATTTTTCAATGTATTATGGGACCAACTTTCAGTGAGCGTCGTCCCAGGGGTTCATCGGAGCGGCCAATTGTCCAGCGGAGAGCGACCCCTGGTGGCGAGGTTGCATGGAACCAGACAAATGCAAGAACAAAAAATAGTCCACGGATTCAAGCAATCCCTGGGCGAAGAAATGAATATGAAATGGCCTCAAATTCAGATTTCGTTTTATTTCTAGTTAACATGAAACGATTACGACTGTTTTTTCTTCATTTTCTGGTTAATACCCTGATAGAAGATGACACAGCCCCAAAGTGCAAATCACTGGCAGATTGTTACAGGTCAACACAGGGTCATTGTGATATAGTGCACGTGCACATTTTCAGATATTTCGTGAGTGGCAGCATAGTCTGGTCGACACAAAATGTGATCTAGTAGGGTTGACTGTAGTTCTCTCATATAAGTAATACTTAGAAAGAAGGGCAAGGTCAGCTTTTGCCAAGTTAATTGATGGGAAACATTTTGCACTGAGGTTCTGGTACATCATTCAATAGACTTCAGGTCCACCCCATGAGTGGCATAAATTTGGACAATGTAAATATAATCCTTCATGGAATATTGTACTAAATAGAATCTGACCTGGATAAAATAGGTCAAAGTCAGTCATCTTCAGTTCACCTTTGGAGCATTGCCATTGTACACATAGTATTAATTTGGAAAGCCGAGCTATATTCTCCATGTTATATCATAATAAACAGTATACGACCTTGAAAAAATAGGTCAACGTCAGTCAACTGGGATAGGCTTCAGTCAATCACCAGTTGCATAAGTCATAAGAATTTGGAGACTTCAGCTTCAATCATTCAAAAAATATAGCAAATACTAAAATTTGACCTTGATAAATTAGGTCAAGGTCAGTCATCTTCACTACACCTCTGGACCTTCGCCAGATGTATACATAGTATTAATTTGGAAAGCCTAGCTTTATTTCTTCATGTTATATCATAATAAACAGAATATGACATTTAAAAAATAGATCAAGGTCAGTCAACTGGAATAAGCTTCTAGTCAATCACCAGTTGCATATATAATATAAATTTGAGACCCTAGCTTCAATACTTCAAAACATATAGCAAATACTAGAATTTGACCTTGATAAAATAGGTCAAGGTCAGTCATTTCAATAGGCTTCTGACCCTTCACCTGATGCATATGTGGTATGAATTTACAATGCCTGGCTATAATTCTTCTTGAGATATCGTGTTCAGACGGACAGATGGATAGACGGACAGACAACGCTGACGACGACAATACCCTTCAGCAAAATTTGCCCGAGGGGTAAAAATGAAATACATATAGCTGAAGCATGACATACAAGAATTTTAGCTGAACATATTGAGAAATGTACATCTAGTTGTCTCTTGAATTTTTGACTGAACATAATTACAAATGTACAGACATTGTAGTTGTCTCTAGAAAGAGTTCACTGACTTGGCTTCCATTATGGACTGGGGAAGGCTATTCCAGTCTCTAATAAGCATTTTTCCTCTCCAAGTTAACACTCAAACTACAAGATTGCTTAATGCATTCTTATTACATAAACAGTATTCATTCTCTACATACACAGAATAGCTTAATCAGGTAAGCTCCTGTTTATGTGTCCTGTGAGTAAATACCTCTAATTCTACCTCTAATTTTTTCTAACTTGAAGGACCGATTGCCCCCAGAAATGCTGATAATTTATTAACTTGACCCATGAGCATATATAGAAAGGTGGTTCAGAAGATAAACGCTGTTGCTTGATTGAGGGTTGGGACAGATACCATCCATCGCAAGTGAACTTTTCTTTGCATAATCTGGATTTTATTGCACTGTACTTCCATTTGTAAATTAGTATTTTGTATTTATGGCTCACAGGAATTTTTTTTTAACAGATTGTGATACCCGAGTATCATTTTCAGAGACTATCGATTGACTGGCTGCAATAGTGGAGGTAGTAAAACTCAAAAGAATAGCTGCTTCCGGAGTAGCAGATTTCTTTCTCAGAGTTTCAATTCAAAATAGTATTTGTTTGAAAAAGCCCCCTAAAAAAAAAACATGAAAAACTGGCCATAATACCAAGCTGATCAGTATGTAGTGTTACTACTATAATACATACAGACAGTACTGGCACTGAATGAAAGTATTACAACACATAAGTGCATGCAACAACAAGTGGCAAGACATCCATCTCAGAATATTTCAGTTCTCAGACATGTCAGATAGTATTATATCTAAGTTTAAGTTCAATTGATTCATTAATTTCACTTCATACATGTACATATATTCCTAACACCAGTCCATGTGATGACCTAGTTTTAGCTTGACCTCTTCATACATCAGAAACTAGACCCAGTTATAGATACAGTGCAGCCCATAGAGCTATGGTAGGACAGCTCTTTACACATGTACATGTTGCCTCCTGAACTGTATTTCCCTGAGCTGAGGTCAATTTTGGAAGAGCGACCATAGCAGGCTTCCATACTTTAGTGCGTATTAATCTGATATCTTGAAGGAAAACAATTTATTTAATAGAGGTAAGGGATCAAGTACATGCTAAAGTGACAATATATAGGCCTACAAAGCCTGTCAACCACAAAGAATACAGAATTTGGAAATATTTTTATATGTGTACTTCGGACAACCCTAATACCAGAAATTTTCTAGATCCCATAATAAAGGTGAGACAACTCACCTTTCTAAAAACCTACTTCACCTGGTACAGTCACAAATACAGTCAGAAATCAAGTCTAGATGTGCCCTAGCACAATGAACACTTACCTCCCATAAAGCCAGCATTCATCTAAATTCAGCTACATGTAGCTGAATTTTATTATGCAATTCTGTCAAACAATTCAGGTATTAGAAATGCTTTTGTTCAAATATATATTACCAGAAATCCATTAAAACAGGTTGCACAATTTATCAATTACGGTAACAACAAGATTCAGAGATTTGAACAAAAAAGTGTTTATTGCATCTTGCATGTAGAACCATGAATCCATGCATCTCAAGATGATATTAAGCCTCTTCTCGGAGTCTGCCATCAAGACCCACGCTTTAGTATCAGATTTTAGTGACCCCTGGTGGATGACCAGCCCTTCAAATGACTTGGGTAAGAGTGGAGTCATGACTTGTGTCTGGTCTAAAAGATTACCATTTACTGATTATACTCATAAATAATCCTGTACATAGTTTAATCTATCACGCTGTTAACAAATCTTGTTTTCTCATACTCACATTGTACATGTAGTAGGCCCTATTATTATTACATCCATTTAATACCATACTTCTGTACTATCATGAAGTGTGAATGATCATTCGCTCAATAGCAGACTTTGGGAAGTTCGCGCAGATTTAAGCCTAAGTGACACAACACACCTGTTTTATCTCAAATAAATAATTCATTAATTTAACACACTGTATTGTACAAGGTCAGATAATAATGTGATAATTTTGTTGAAATTCTCCTCAAATGCATGTACCTAGGGAAACGAAATCCTCTTAATTTTAACTTTTTTCCTGGGAACAGTTTCGGTCTCATGTGTGATGTGTTTTTTGTGCGTTCTGTCCTCTGTTATCGGGACTTCTTCATTCTTCATGGATCCTGTAACAGTCTTGCATGTAGACTTGATATTGTCTGGTGCTCTTGGTGAACACTCCTGAAGACCTAAATGTTTCTGAATTAACTTGATAGTCTTAGAGACAGGATTGGATAGTGAGTCATCAGATGATGATGATGATGACGACGAGCTTAATCTAATAATTTTCTTTGAAGAGCCATTCTCTTCTGTTCGTTGTAAGTTACACTCCGGTTGGGCAACTTTTCCCTCATCGGAGTTGAAAAATGTTATCCGTGTAAACTTGGATGATGCAGGCATCTTTTCCCCACTGACAGGATGAACCCTTGCCTCCGAGTCTGGAAACGTAATTTGTGTATTATTTGACGAAGTGGATTGCTTTCCAGCACTGCCCAGCTTGATAGTTTTACGATCAAAGTTGATCTGAGAAGGCGGTGGTTTAAGTCGATCTTCGGAAGGACATGTCAGACTTGCTGAAGTCATAAATCTTGGAGCTGGACCATCATCAAGGTGTGTTTTTCTGAAATTTAACCAAAACCCCAATTTTATTAACCTGGTATAGAATTTTTCCATTTACTCTTTTAACGCGAGACTCCAGATGAAGCCCTTAGGGTAGTTACAGCAGTTCACAAGAGCAGTTAGTAAATATATCAGCATTACAGTCAGAGCAATTGTTTCCTTTGAAAATCATTTCAAATTTGAAAATGCAAATTGAAATTTGAAAAAATCAATAAAAAAAAAATTAATCAAAATTTGAGATTTTGAAGTGAATCTTGAATTTCAATGTGAGACAGTGACCACAAGGGGCAGTGGATGTCTTCAATAAATGTAGCCTGATGTGAACTCCCAGAATATATGTCGGGTGGGGCTTAGTTTAGGAGAGGGCGGGTGGGGCTAAGTAAACCGGGGGGCATGGACATGGAGTAGTGGACTGCATTCAATAAAGTACATGTAGCTCCCAGAATATATATGAGGGTTCAGGAGAGGCTTACTTTACGCCCGTACACACCTTTGAGTGCAGAAACCAAAACCTACAAGTTTCGAGAAGTCCAGCTATGATCTTTCATAAAATATTGCCAGTTGCATATACTGTAGTGTGAATTTGGAGAGCCTAGCCATCATCCTTCAAAATATTGCAATAACTAAAAGTTGACCTTGTTAAAATTGGTCAAGGTCAGTCAAATTGGAAGGTTTCTAGTCAATGAGTTGCAGTTGCATAAGTATGCATTGGAGAGCCTAGATGTAATCCATCAGTATAAGATATAAACAGTTCTTTAATGGCCCTTGACAAAATAGGTCAAGATCAGTCATCTTCAATAGGCTTCAGATCCATCACCAGTTGTTTAAGTTACATGTATATGAATTTGGAAAGCCTGACAATGTGTTAAAAATCAAGATGAACAGAAAGACGGATAGACAGACAAAGCAATCAATACCCTTTGGCCAAAATCGCCAAGGGTTAAAAATATAGACTTCTTTGCCATCACAATACACATGTCTGAACTGTACTTCTTGCATTTAAACATGAATGATTTACTGATTTCCGATCACAGTGACCTTGACTTTTGAGCTTTGACCTAAAAAATGATTCAGGTTGAACCATTCTTCTATGTCTGAGCTCAAAGCAGGCAAGGTACATGTACACCCAAAGTTTGGTACCAATACATAACCTGAAACTGGAGATATCACACACAGAAAAGTTAACAGATGAACAGACAGACAAAACTCAAAGAATACGAGAGATCCTGAAGGATCTTGGCGCCCACCATTGTCCGATAATTGTAAGCTAATGACAAGAGGATCTTTTTGTCCATTGTTCCTAAGAACAAATGATGGATTTGTAATTTTGTTTACAGAATTTCGAATCTGAGCGAAAAAGAGACACTGGAAAACACCAAGATATCATATCAAGTTTCAGGAGTTTCAAGATTTCTAGAAACTGTACTTATGTCGGTTGTTATAGTACAAGAGAAATGAGCAAAGTTAGTCTGAAAATGAATGTACATGTACGGAGGATCCTTCATCTTCGTTTTGTAGTATTTTATTTTATTTTTTTATTTTTGCAAGTGTCATCATTGGATACTGGAAGCGAAGACAAAAAATCTCTTTGAAACTTTGGCATGAGCTATGAAATATACTTAAGATTTTATAATTAGGAACGAATGCTAATTCTGTTCTGTTTATTGGGCTAGTTTGAGATATCTCTTTTAAGATACCATGATCGAAAATAGTAAGATGGTACAATACTTAATACTGAAGGGATCCGGTCCGCGCAGTAAATTTGAAACTTTGAAAGTGTCTGAATCCTGATTATCTCCCTTGGATCGAAACATGCAGTAGTCTACAGTTGTCGAGTTGTGACGTGTCACAAGAGTGAAACCCTTCACGTAGCCGACCCGCCGGCAGACGAAACAGTGGGGTAGTTTATTTGCAAACTGCATGGACTAAAGAAAACTTGAAGAAATACATTTTAATTCTGAATTATTTGAACTCCTTGATATGGAAGGTGAAGGTACGGATATTCTCTATAGTCAATATATAGAATATGCCCCACCATTTCATCCGCCGACTCTTGTGATGCAACGTCACAACTCGGGAATACCGTATTAATTTGAAGCGTAACAAAAAAGGTATCTTGAACAACTAGGCCCCATGTGGGACCTGTGTACCAAATTTCAGAAAGATCCATGCAGTATTTCTTGAGAAATCACGATAACAAAGTTTCATGGGGAAATCCAAGATGGGCGCCTGGTGGCCATATTGGATTTTCGAATCGGATCGAAAAAGGTATTTTGCACAACTAGACCCCAAGGGAAACCTATGTACCAAATTTGAGAAAGATCCCTGGAGTACTTCCTGAAGAATCACGATAACAAAGTTGCATGGGGAAATCCAAAATGGCTGCCTGGTGGTCATGTTGGATTTTCGAATCGGACCAGAAAAGGTATCTTGCACAACTAGACGACAAGGGGAACCTGTGTACCAAATTTGAGAAAGATCCATGAAGTACTTCCTGAGAAATTACGATAACAATGTTTCATGGAGAAATCCAAGATGGCTGCCTGGTGGCCATACTGGATTTTTAAATCGGACCAGAAAAGGTATCTTGCACAACTAGACCCCAAGGGGAAGCCATGTACCAAATTTGAGAAAGATCCATGAAGTAGTTCCTCAGAAATCGCGATAACAAGGTTTCATGGGAAAATCCAAGATAGCTGCCTGGTGGCCATATTAGATTTTCGAATCGGATCAGAAAAGGTATCTTGCACAACTAGACCCCAAGGGGAATCTGTGTACCAAATTTGAGAAAGATCCATGCAGTAGTTCCTGAGATATCGCGATAACAAGGCTTCATGGGGAAATCCAAGATGGCCGCCTTGTGGCCATATTGGATTTTCGATTTGGACCGAAAAAGGTATGTTGCACAACTGGACTACAAGGGAAACCGGTGTACCAAATTTGAGAAAGATTCATGCAGTACTTCCTGAGAAATCATGATAACAAAGTTTCATGGGGAAATCGAAGATGGCCGCCTGGTGGCCATACTGGATTTTCGATTCGGACCGAAAAAAGGTATGTTGCACAACTAGACCCTAAGGGGAACCTGTGTACCAAATCTGAGAAAGATCCATGCAGTACTTCCTGAGAAATGACGATAACAAAGTTTCATGGGGAAATCCAAGATGGCTGCCTGGTGGCCATATTGGATTTTCGAATCGGACCAGAAAAGGTATCTTGCACAACTAGACCCCAAGGGGAACCTGTGTACCAAATTTGAGAAAGATCCATGGAGTAGTTCCGAAGAAATCGCGATAAAGTTTCAAGGGGAAATCCAAGATGGCCACCTCATGGCCATATTTTATTTTCGAATCGGACCAGAAAAGCTATCTTGCACAACTAGATCCCAAGGGGAACCTGTGTACGAAATTTGAGAAAGATCCATGCAGTAGTTCCTGAGAAATCGCGATAACAATAATTGCGATATCGCGATAACAAAGTTTCATGGGGAAGTCCAAGATGGCCGCCTTGTGGCCATATTGGATTTTCGAATCGGACCAGAAAAGGTATCTTGCAGAACTAGACCCCAAGGGGAACCTGTGTACCAAATTTGAGAAAGATCCACGTAGTAGTTCCTGAGAAATCGCGATAACAATAATTGTTTACGGACGGACGGACGACGGACCACGGACGAAAAGCGATTTGAACAGCCCACCATCTGGTGATGGTGGGCTAAAAAAGCAAAAAAATACTTACTTACACGCGGTAAGTGAAAAGGGGAAGCTAGGCAAGAAATTACTTATTGGAAATTGGAAACACTAAATACAATATTTTTCATATGTGAGAAAAATGTGAGAGTGAGCAGTTGCTTGTCTCTCATGTAAATTGATGTTTACAGTGTCACAGCAGGTTCACTTTATATCAATATCTGTTGGTATAATTCACAGAAATGTTTTACAAAATGATGCTAATACACAGGACAAAATGCTAAACCATATAACTCACTTTTCCGGGGGTTCAAACTCATCTGGGTAGAATTTCCGTCTTTTATTGGCCTGTAATATCTGTTTTCTGGTCATCTCCCTCCCCCGGCGATTAGGTCGGTACTTCCGTTGAGGGAGCGGGATGGCATGTTGATAATACAGATCTAATAACTTCTGTCTCTCTAATGTGTCCAGATCAGATGGTACCAAATAACGCTGGAAAGAAAATTGATAAATTCCATTAGATAATTTCGTTCCTACTCGGTGCAAAAAAATCCCCAAAAATATTTGTTGCTGCTGTTTGATACTTTCATTGTAGTTCTTTCCCACAGAGTGCATGTTGCCTCAGCCTTTACGTTCACTTTAAGAGGGGAAACAAGAATGGATCTTACAAACACTATGAGGGGGACAGGGGAGGGGAGCTGCAGACGTCCATGAATGTAATCAATCTGACGGGACTAACTTGCGATAAATTATATCTTACACATGCAATCAATCGATCACTAGAGAGGAAAATGTCACGAGACTTCAGACAGCATACAGTCAGGCTACCACAGGGCCAACGGTCACCAGATGTGATATTGGACATGCAATTTGGTCATGAGGAGGTCCAAAATCAGCCGCTTCAGCCGGTCAGTTTTCCCTCTTTATTTCCTTATCAGGCTGATTTTGACGAAATATGTACATGTGTGTCAGTTGAATGTTTTGACTGAATTGCTGTAATAACTGCGAAGATATTTTTTGTCATTTAGAAAGTGATCGTATAACAGTAATTTTCGTTATTTTGGGATTGCACTTTCTTAATATAGCACAGATTCTAGTGCAGAAAATTGGTCGAGTCCCGAGCGGGATCGAACCAGCGACCCCCCAGAGTAAGGCATCTAATCGCCAGCACTATATAGCGATATAAACCACTCAGCCAATGGGCCTCCCACAAATATAGGAGGTACAGTAGCAGACCGGTAGTCTTGAAAGCGAACATACATTACCCCTCTGATGGTCGTAATGACAATACTGTGTGAAATTGAGTAAAATCCTTGTCAATCTTAATTACTTCATGCTATCGATGTCCTATTTCATACCGGTTATAAATATTGTCACAACAAAAACTGTTTCGCCAAACTTTTTTTTTCAAATTTAAAACCGTATCCCCAAGTTATTGCAGTAGCATAATGCATGGATGAATCGTGAATGTGAAGGACAGCACTGGTTTGTTAATATCCACTCATACATGTGCTAAAGTCCTGGGGAGAATTTCTTATTTTTTAATGATAATTTTGTCAAATTTATTTGAAGTCAGACCATGATGATTCCTACCAAGACTGAACACATTAGTGATGGGCGGTAACAAATCATTGCTGTTCTTCACATTCATAATCTATTCATAACATTGAGAGTGAAGCAGAATCCAGCAACCCCATGAGAACCCAAGGCATCAACAGGATTCCCTCAGCATCGAGAGGATTGCACCGGTAATGAATCTTGACAATTTTGAGCATCCTGTTGATTCATTTATGGTCTGGATGCTGAATTTCCCTTTTCATAGCATCAATACGATTCCCGTAGGGGAACCCAACTAGTATAGTTTGGGCAACCCAACCAGTATAGGTGTTCGCCATCTGTTCGGGTTCCCATGTGTGTATGTAAAATGAATGCAGAATCTGAATAAATAAATAAATAAAAATTCCTAAAATATATGATTCGTTAATTGAACCAATTATATATGTTTTGAGATTTTGATATTCGGCATCTGACACAATTTTATGCCAGGAACTTTATTCGATCAGGGAGTCGTGAAACTTAGATAACAGGCAGATCTGGCAAAGTGACCAAAACCCAAAGAAAAGTTTAACAAGAGCCCAAGGGGCTTCGATATATGCCCGTATATCTGGAATTACATTGGTCCAAATTTCAAGGTTGTTTAATAGCCTCGATTCCAATTTGTAGCTAGCAATCCAGAGAAAGGTCTACAATTTTGTGCTTCTGAGAATGTAACATATATCAAATCTTATATTGAATGATAAACTAAAATGGGCTTAACTCTTGGTAACTAGTTGACCTTGAAGCAAGATCCGACAGCTCACATATCCCACACTGAAATCGACAAAGTCAAACACAAGAAAATAGTAATTTTCCTGCAAATGTATTCCTTTCAGCCGAGAGAATTTTTGAAGAAGGAAGAAGAAAATGATGAAGAAAACCTTTGTTCTTGAGTTAATGAACAGGTATGAAGTTCATGAAGGACCCCTCTGCCCATTGAATTAGTAAATGTATGGTTTTTATGTCACAACAGTTTAATTAAATGTAGCTGTTTCAAACATGGGAGACAACTCCACAGGACCAATGTCATATACATGTAGGGGAGAGAACTCTGAATATTCCAACCTAACAAAATATAGTCAGCTAAACTTGATTCAGTCTTGGGGGACTGTGACCTTGACCTTTGACAAATTCATTTCAAAATGTATGGCTCCTATTTGCCATGCGATTAAGGTATACTCAACCTTGAAACTAGAGATATCACATGGACAACAAGTGTTAATGGATGAATGGACAGAACGCAACATCGCATTACATGACCTCGCCTTCGACAGGCATATGAAAATGTGACTTTTAATGATTTCTTGATTTTGAGATCACAGTGACCTTGACCTTCGCCCCACATTTTGGTATGTAACAAAACATGTCCCTCTAATGTATCTACTGGCAGAAAAAAAGTTATTTTTGATGATTTCCTAATTTTGGGGTCACAGTGACCTTGACCTTTGACCTGACCTAAATTTTGGTACATGACATCGTCTTCCCTCAATGTATCAATGAACTAAAAAAATCAGATTTTTATGAATTTCATGATTTTGGGGGTCACAGTGACCTTGACGTTCAGCCTTGACCTAAATTTGGTACGTGACACATCATGTCCCCCTAATGTATCTACTGATACAATTTTTTTTTTTTTTTAAAGATTTCTTGATTCTGGGGTCACAGTGACCTTGACTATTGCCCTAAATTTTGGTACATGACAAACCGTCTCCCCTTAATTTCTCAATGGACACAAAAAATCACGATTTTTAACAATTTCATGATTTTGGGGTCACGGTGACCTTGACCTTTGACCTTGACCTACATTTTGGTATGTGACACATCGTGTCCCCTAATGTATCTACTGACACAAAAAAAGTTATTTTTAATAATATCCTGATGTTGGGGTCACAGTGCCCTTTGACCTTGACCTAATTTTTGGTATGCGACACTTCATTTCCCCCTATTGAATCCACTCACAAAAATTTGTATTTTTTAATGATTTCCTGATTTTTAGGTCACACTGACCTTTGACCTGATTTTGGGGTCACAGTGAACTAGATTATTTGACCTGGATCTAAATTCTGGTACATGACAAAACGGCTCCCCGTAGTTTCTCAATGGACTAAAAAAATCATGATTTTTAACAATTTCACAATTTTGGGGTCACAGTGACCTTGACCTACATTTTGGTAGGTGACACATCGTGTCCACCGAATGTATATACTGACACAAAAAAAATGTTATTTTTAATAATTTCCTGAATTTGGGATCACAGTGACCTTTGACCTTGACCTATTTTTTGGTATGCGACACTTCATTCCCCCTATTGAATCCACTCACAAAAAATGAGAAATTATTAATGATTTCCAGATTTTTCAGTCACACTGACCTTTGACCTCTGACCTCGACCTACATTTGGTATGCAACACATCGTTCCCCCCTAGGGCAACCACTAACCAAAGATAGTGCCACGGCACTGTAGCTCATCTGGCTATAATTGGAGAAAGTAGCTGTGAGAAATTTTTACTAAAGAACTGCAATAGATGAGTTTCTAACTTGTGTTGTCTCCCCTGAACACTAAATGATCCATGATGCAGTAATTCCTGAGATTTCATGATAACACAGTTTCATGGGAAATTCAAGATGTGGCCATATTGGATTTTCGAAATGGACCAAAAAAGGTATCTTGCACAACTGGACCACAAGGGGAACCTGTGACAAAGATCCATGCAGCAATTTCCCGAGAATTCACGATAACAAAATTTCATGGGGAAATTCAAGATGGCCGCCTGGTGGCCATATTGGTTTTTCGAATCGGACCAGAAAAGGTATCTTGCACAACTTGACCTCAAGGGGAACCTGTGTATCAAATTTGAGAAAGATCAATGCAGTCGTTCCTGAGAAATCGCGATAAAGTTTCATGGGGAAATCCAAGATTGGATTTTCGATTCAAATAACAAAAGGTATCTTGCACAACTAGACCCCAAGGGGAAACGGTATACCAAATTTGACAAAGATCCATGCAGTACTTCCTGAGAAATCACGATAACGAAGTTTCATAAGGAAATCCAAGATGGTCGCCTGGTGGCCATGCTGGATGTTCGAATCAGAGCAGAAAAGGTATCTTGCACAACTAGACCCCAACATGCCCAAGGGGAACCTGTGTACCAAATTTGAGAAAGATCCATGCAGTAGTTCCTGAGAAATCGCAATAACAATGTTTCATGAGGAAATCCAAGACGGCTGCCTGGTGGCCATATTGGATTTTTGAATCAGACCATTAAAGGTATCTTGCACAACTAGACCCCAAGGGGAACCTGTGTACCAAATTTGAGAAATATCCATGCAGTAGTTCCTGAGAAATCGCAATAACAAAGTTTCATGGGGAAATCCAAGATGGCCACCTGGTGGCCATATTGGATATTCAAATTGGACTAAAGTACACATGTTGTACAACTAGACCCGAAGGGGAACCGGTGTACCAAATTTGAGAAAGATCCATGAAGTAGTTACTGAAAAATAATGACAAGATTTCACTGGCAAATTCAAGATGGCCACCATGGCAGCCATATTTAAAATCGTATCGACACCGCATGAACAAATTCTGGTGTACTCATTAGGGGGAACATGCATGCCAAGTTTCAGCTTAATCGGCCAAGCGGTTTCAGAGAAGAAGATGTTTACGGACGACGCACAACGGACGACGGAAAATCAGGCCATGACATACATGTAAGCCCATCGGGCCTTTGGCCCAGATGAGCTAAAAATTAGAACTGTAGATAGAAAACTGTCAATTATCAATGATTTCCTGATTTTAGGCAACTAGTGACCTTTGACCTCGACCTCAATCTTTGGTACGCGACACATCATCTCCACCTAGCGTATCCACTCACAAAAAATTGCAACTGTGGATAGAAAACGTTCACAGATATAGACCGGACACGAACACTTCAGTGATTTCCTGTTTTCTGTGCCAGTGACCTTTGACCTTGACCTTCATTTTAGTACGCGACACATCGTCTCCCTGTAGGGTATCCACTCGCCAAAAATTGGAACTGTAGACAGGAAACTGTCCCAGATATAGAACGGACACGAGAACCGGACAGACGGACGGAAACTACCATCACATAATACGTCCGCCTTTTGGCGGGCGTATAAAAAGTGCATACAATGCCTATTAAGAACCCAGGAACTTTCTTTGGTCGAGAACCTGTGAAATGTCACCAAGGATAGCTGTGGGGTCCGGTAGAGTACGAAGTATCTACATTCTGCTAATTGAAGAGGATACCTACCGTAGTTATTTCCTAGTTTTTTTTAATGAGACTGGAATGTAAAAATTGCTCGTGAGTGAAGAATGAACAAATAAACTGTAAACGGACTCTTGCATTGATTTCAATATGGTAAATGTCGCTACAGCCTATTTTTTTTACATCTGTGGCAATGGTTGTCAATTACTCGGCGATTGTATTTCCTGGTGATAATAATTTGTGTTTTGTGTGAAAAGATTCAAGCTGAATTTCTTCCTGGTTAAACCAGTACTGGTACTCCCCTGAGAATCAAATCAAAGAACAAGCCTTGCCTTGCGGGGTCATCCACCGAAGCTGCAGCAGTATTGAAAGCATACATGTAGAGCAAACAATAACGTCTGGAATAGGTGATGTGGTACAGACAATAATGTCTGGAATACATGTAGATTATACAGACAATAACATCAGTCCCATGTGGGATTAACGGCATATAAGTTAATCCCATGTAGGATGGATAGGTCAGTGCCGTGGGATTATTGCTGCATAGGGCAGTCAGGTGTGAGGTTACTGCTGGATAGGTCAGTCCCATGGGAGCTTACTGCTGGATAGGCCAGTCCTGTGTATGATTACTGCTGGATGGACCAGACCCTTGTGTTATTACTGATGGCTAGACCAGTCTCCTGTGGGATT
The DNA here is from genome assembly GCA_036873755.1 of Hanleya hanleyi. Lineage (NCBI taxonomy): Eukaryota > Metazoa > Mollusca > Polyplacophora > Lepidopleurida > Hanleyidae > Hanleya > Hanleya hanleyi. The sequence goes on from JAVTVY010013327.1 coordinate 21,139, forward strand.
TAGATTACTGCTGGATAGTCCAGTTTCAAGTGGGATTACTGCTGGATAGGCCGATCCTGTCTGGGATTACTGCTGGATAGACGAGTCTCGTATGGGATTAATGCTGGATAGGACAGTCCCGTGTGGGATTACTGCTGCATAGGCAGTCCATTGTGGGATTACTGCTGGGGAGGCCAGTCCCGTGTGGGATTACTGCTGGATAGGCTAAACCTGTGTGGGATTACAGCGGAATAGGTCAGTCCCATGTAGGATTACGGCTGGATAGGCCAGTGCCATGTGGGATTACTGCTGCATATTGCAGTCCAGTGTCATATTACTTCTGGATAGGTCAGTCTCGTGTGAGATTACTGCTGCATAGGCCAGTCCCGTGTGGGATTACTGCTGGATAGGCCAGTCCCATGTGGGGTTACTGCTGGATAGGCCAGTCCGGTCTGGGATTACTGCTGGATAGGTCAGTCCCGTGTGGCATTACTGCTGGATAGGCCAGTGTCATTTGGGATTACTCCTGGATAGGTCAGTCCTGTGTTGGATTACTGCTGGATAGGCCAGTCCCAAATGGGATTACTGCTGGATAGACCAGTCCGGTCTGGGATTACTGCTGGATAGTTGAGTTCCATATGGGATTACTGCAGCCTGGATAGGTCAGTCCTGTGTGGCATCACTGCTGGATAGGCCAGTGCCATTTGGGATTACTGCTGGATAGGTCAGTCCCATGTGGGATTACTGCGGGACAGCTGTGACCTAGGAAAACATGAAACATGTCCACCAACTTTTACAATCATCCCACGAAAGGTTCAAGAAACTTTCCATGTACAGATCTACATGTAAATTTTTGCCCAACAAAAACCTCATCAATGGAAACGTACAAAGTCTAAACTGCAATAATTAAGACAAAAATTCATATTTAATGTCACATTTCTTAAATAGCACATGCACATCCTCAAATCACATTGAACTTGGGTAGCAAGTGTCAAACTCATCCAATCAAAGCTGACAGATTCAGAAAACTTTCCATGTACAGGTGTACATGTATATACATGTACATTATCATTGGCAAATTACTTACACAAAACTCTCAAAATTGGAACAAAAATTAATAGTTCATCTCCTAAATAGCACAGGTACATCCTCTAATCATAAGAAACATGTGTACCAAGTTTCATAATCATTCAATGACAGCCGACAACTGCAGCAAACTGATGTACAGATGTACACGTGCACTTCAGCTAAACGCAAAACTCTATCATTTGCCATAATTTGGAGAAAAATTAATATTTCATCTCAAAAATAGCACAGGTCCAGCCTCCAATCATAAGAAACATGTGTACCAAGTTTCGTAATCATCCAATGAGAGCCGACAACTGCAGCAAACTTTCTAAGTACAGATGTACATGTGCACTTCAGCTAAACGCAAAAGTCTATCATAGGGATTTTAACATTGGAGCATCCCAGGAGTAGTACCCCCAGGTGGAATACCCACCCCCCATATTTATTTTTTTTTTAAATATTTTTTCTAAATTTTCTAGATTTTTTTTTAATTTGCTAAACCAAAAACCTTATCATTTCCAGGCTGGGGACACCGACACCGACGACGACATCCTCTTTCCCCCCCTCACAATATCTCCCCTTTACTTCGTAAGGCGAGATAAAAACATCAAGTATTACATGTATCACCGGGTGTGACCGACATCACTAATATTGTGACTGATCAATATTACATGTACCTATATCTGTCCTGACAAGCCAATGGGCTATAAATTTATAACAACGGAACTATGTCATAGTTAGAATTTCGGATTGTTGCAGTGGAATTCATGTAATATTGAGCACTAAATGAGCTGTGCACAGCTGGTAACTTTCTAGAACGAACATTCGGTCAATTTCACCAATGAGTGTAAACCGACATCCACTGTGAAATCAACTTTATGTTAGTTATTACAGCATTTCAGACAAAGTATCCCACTGGTTTTTAACATCTTGCACATTCTTGTCTTTGACACACTTGCAGATTTCATTGAAACCAGACTGATAATAGTGATAAAGAGGAAAAACTTATGCTGAAGCGGGCGATTTTGGACCTCGCCAATGAGAGTGACGTCAATTGTTGGCCCTGCACCATAAGGTATTGATAATTGACATTGCATATTGGCTGAAACAAAGCATTAGCACTTCTCACTTATATGTAGTTGGATTGAGTATTTTCAAACTGGATTAGCCCATCAAACAGATAAACATGAGATTGATCTAATCAAAACCCCACGGCTTTCCCCAAGTGATTTAGACCCATGTGTAGTGTAAATTGGGGAAGAGATTTAATACTATGTGGAATGATCAAGCTAAAGGTAATTTACAATTTGTAGTGTATGGATGTATCAACAGATCAGGGTATGGCGTATAGAACTAAGCATGCTAAGTATTACAGTTCTGCAGATACAGTTAGCTGCATTCAAGCATATACATGTAGGACAGAAATTTACCTGTAACGGGGCATAATTCTGTAAAATATGGGCCGAGGGGAGCGACTTTTGATATACTTAGTACTAGATAAATGAGTGTTAAAAATTTGGTGGTTGTGTCTCCAGCGGTTTTGCCTAAAATGCGGTACAGTAACGGTCGGACATGCATGGCGATGGTGAGAATACAAGATAAATAAGTTTTCAAAATTTAGCACCTGCACTGAACACGGATATTCAGAAATAACTTGTACATTCAACTACAGATCACAAAATCGGAGATTATTACATCTGAAAGGGGCACAAATTTTTTGTTTTAGATATCTAGAATACAACTGGATAAAAAAGTTTCCTCATAATTTGGTAGCTGTACCAAACACAGTTAATTATATTTATCACATTTCAGAGTAAATTGTAGGGTTTTGATTGGTTAATTACCATAGTGCATTAGACCGTATTGCAATTCTTCGTTATCCACCGTTGGTATACCAATTCAGAATTCTCGTATACCAATGCTGTGAAGGACGCGCGTGCCCATATACCAACACAGTCAAGGACGCGCGTGTAACACCTGCAGGCAAAGCCTGTTTCAGGCGAATTTGTCTGCGCGAGTTTGTATGGGCGAGTTCCGCTGCTGGAACAAGTTGTGCGAGGCAAATTGTGTATTTGCGGATGAAGATAAGAAATAAATTATCATCCGAAGCTTTATATGCCACATAAACAGGAACGTCAGAAGTATTTCCTCCAGCTTATTGTTCATCGCGGAACAGATCGAAATGAGATCGAAGCTGCCTGTCCGACTCACGATGTCTTACGTTGTCGTTGTTCAACGTTGAGTTATGCCTGTTTTTCTTTTGAGTTGGTGATATATATATGTTAAACCAACCAGGAAAATAGCTCTTCAATGTGATAAATTCGTTATACCAGTGTCTTGCGTTGGTATACAGGCTGATATTTCGTCTCGAAGATAAATATTTTCACTGGGCGAGACGAAATATCAGCCTGTATACCAACGCAAGACACTGGTATAACTTATAATAACCGGTTACATTCAAGCATATATCACAAAATCAAAGATAACTGCACCCAAAAAGGGGCATAACTCTGTGAAATAAGGGCCGATGCGAGTAATTTTTTGTTGGCTTCTAGAATACAACAATATAAACAAGTTTTCAAAATATAATAGCTATATCGAACACAGTTCGGCAGATATAGTTGGTTACAAACAAGCATAGGACAGAAATAGAAATTAATATATCTGTAAAGGGGCATAACTCCGTAAAATATGGGCCAAGGGGAGCCAATTTCTATAGGCGTCTGATTAAGCACTAGATAAATAACTGTACAAAATTTGGTGGTCGTGTCTCAAGCTGTTTTGCCTAAAATGCGGTAACGGACGGACAGACGTACATGGCAACGACAATACCCCGAGGCCAAAATGGCTGAGGGTTAAAAAACTGACTTTGCCTCAGAGAGAACAAGACGAATTAGATGCTACAACAATATAAGTGGATGCTCATATTCATTGAATCTTTTGTGGAAATTGTTTGTGGTGCGCAATAATGAGGGAATGAAACTCGATCACCCTTGCTGTCGACACTCTCACTTAAGGCCATCCACACGTGATCCCTTGTTTCCCCGTAAAGCCGCCCACATTTAATTTTACCTACCACCCGTTTTTTTTACAATTATTTTCATTTATTTTTATTTTTCCAACTTTGTTGCACTTTGAAAACCAGTACGTTGTTCCACAGATTAGTTTAACAACTGTTTCATGAACTAAGATATTTGTAACTCCGAACATTGAAGTCATGGTGGTACGTGATATGATTCTATATTTCGCCATCATCAGGATCGTAACTGCTGATCGTACAATCCTGATGATGGTGTAAATAATTGCTGAAATATTAGAATCATATCACGTACCACCATGACTTCAATCTTTGGAGTTACATGTACATTTATCTTAGTTTTTGTTGCAATTTCTCGCTTGAACATGTTATTAGTTAAAGGTCAACCCAAACGGAATTTTTTTTGGTCTAAAAATCCGTAAAAATCATAGTTCATACTTCACTTTGTATGAAAAAAATATTGAAAAAATTCTAATCTGATCAGAAACACACTTTCACAGCTGGGTTGATGACGTCACGCAGGGAAGTTGCCTGAGAAAAAACAGCGGATAACATGGAAAGCGAGTGCAGTCAGAGCTCCGGTTCAGATGTCGATTCGAGCGATATCAGCTGCTTAGATGGAAATATTTTTCGCCAAGAAGATGAAATAGACATAGAGGAGGATGATGACGGGCAAATTAACAGTTGTTTGCAGACCAACGGCGGAATTCAGCCCTATCAATTTGAGCCGTACGGCTCCGATTCTGACAGTGACAACCACTCTGACAACGTGGAACTCGACGACGACAGGATTCGGAGAGGTCGTTTGTTGAATACAGATTGGTATGCAACTTGACTGGAAACCTTATTATCGTCATCTATAAGACCAAATGTCCATATATTTCAAACTGTATTGAATGTAGAACGATTCTGTGATGTAAAGAACGAGCACATCTGTGTTGTTATTGTTGTTACTGACCGAGGCAGCCTTTTCGAAGGGATACTCCGGGATTCGGCAGTATGGACAGTAAACTGTTGATAACTCTACTGATATACGTCCGATTTGAATTTTGTTTGTTTTCCCATAATCCCCATGAAATACTAATTTCAGAATTATATAGTTTGATAAAAAACCTTTGGACATTCATGGCGAAAAGTGCTCAATTTTCGACAAATTACCTCAATTAAATTGAAATCGAATGATATTCCCACAATCTCAAATGTCAAGGGATTATGAAAGTATTATTATCACTTCTGTATCTACAGCCATTCACTCCAATTGGTGTTTTTTATTTATTTACTTATCAAACGTATATATATTTATGAAAGATCATTTTATTATTATTAAATAGTATATATGAAATAGAGACTCATCCAGTCTAACCTGTAGGTGCTCAAGCAACAAATGCCACGCGAGAGCGAGCAGGGCATGTACAGCCGTCTCCCTGCCCGCGGCCTCCCTTGCAGGCTAGGTTCGTTCAGCCGATGTCCGTGATAGATTCTCCTTGTCCGATTTCTTTGCCGTCACATTCTGATTGTTCTTAGGTTTGATAGTTGGAATAGCTGTCCTCTTTAGTTTTGGTTTGTACCCGAATTCAACTGCTACGCTGTAGATGTCCTCGAATGATGTCTAATTTCTGTCAAAATGTGCCGAGCAAATTATACGAGTACTGGCTCGGGCCCTCTTTCCACACTCTCGTGTTGCGTACAAATTTCGTCCAATTTGCAGCGATTTTCTCGTCTTTAGGCCACAAATGAATACTAACACCGTCATCTGTAGTAAAACTGCAACCTCCCACTACACAACGTCGCGGCATATTTAACAAATGATGCCCCGATACTCCGAAAATCTCCAGAAATCAGCAGCTACTTACGACTGTGGTATACGGCTTTAACATACAGAATACAAGACGGCTTCCCTCCGTGACGTCACAGCTGGAATTGACAGGAGAGCGATTTTCACCTTTCAAACGGCAATATCTCGCCAACCGGACTGCACAAAATTATGAAAAAAATATCATTATTTTCAGAATCGAAAGGACTATTTTTTTATATTTTTGACCTCAGAGCGTTTGGGTTGACCTTTAAATGTTTGAGCCAATCTCATTTTGTTCAACCTCAAAGACACATCAAAACATTCTCAAACATGGCCGCTGAATGATGTCGGACCGAATTTATTTTAAACAAGAGCCCAAGGGGCTTCAATATACGCCCGTATATCTGGAATTAATTGGTCCAAATTTGAAGGATGTTTAATAGCCTTGATTCCAGTTGGTAGCTAGCAATCCAACGAAAGGTCTACAATTTTGTGCTTCTGAGAATGTAACATATATCACATGTTATATTGAATGATAAACTAAAATGAGCTTAACTCTTACGTAACTAGTTGACCTTGAAGCAAGAGCTGAGAGCTCACATATCCCACACTGAAATCGACAATAGTCAAAACACAAGAAAATAGCAGTTTTCCTGCAAATGGATTCCTTTCAGAGAGAATTTTTCATGAAGGAAGAAGAAAGTGATGAAGTAAACCTTTGTTCTTAATAAACAGGTGTGAAGTTCATAAAGGACCCCTCTTCCCGTTAAATTAGTAAATGTATGGTTTTTATTTCACAGCAGTTTAACTAAATGTAGCGGTTTCAAACATGGAAGACAACTCCACAGGACAATACCATATACATGCAGGAGAAAGATCTTTAAATATTCCAACCTAACACATATAGTCAGCTAAACTTGATTCACTTTTTGGGGACTGTGACCTTGACCTTTGACAAATTGTTCTCAAATGTATAGCTCCTCTTTGCCATGCGAGTAAGGTATACTCAAAGTTTGGTACCAATCCATACCTTGAAACTAGAGATATCGCATGGACAACAAATGTTAATGGATGAATGGACAGAACGCAACATCGCATTACACGACTTCGTCTTTGATAGGCATATAAAATTGTGACTTTTAATGGTTTCTTGATTTTGGGGTCACAGTGACCTTGAACTTTGACCCTGACCTAAATTTTGGTACACGACACATCGTCTTACCTCAATGTATCAATGGACACAAAAAATCTTGATTTTTAATGATTTCCTGATTTTGGGGTCACAGTGACCTTGACCTTTGACCTTGATTAAATTTTGGTTCATGACAAAACATTTCCCCGTAATTTCTCAATGGACACAAGAAATCATGATTTTTAACAATTTCACGATTTTGGGGTCACAGTGACCTTGATCTTTGACCTTGACCTACATTTTGGTATGTGACACATCATGTCCCCCTAATGTATCTACTGACACAAGAAAATGTTATTTTTAATAATTTCCTGATTTTGAGGTCACGATGACCTTTGACCTTGAACTAATTTTTGGTATGCGACACTTAGTCTTCATTTCCGCCTGTTGAATCCACTCACAAAAAATTAGTAATTTTTAATGATTCCCTGATTTTTAGATCACACTGACCTTTGACCTCTGACCTCGACCTACATTTGATATGCAACACATCGTTCCCCCCTAGTGCATCCACTCACCAAAAATTAGAACTGTAGATAGAAAACTGTCAATGATCAATGATTTCCTGATTTTGGGCAACAGTGACCTTTGACCTCGACCTCAATTTTGGTACACGACACATCGTCTCCACCTGGCATATCCACTCACAAAAAATTGTAATTGTGGATAGAAAACGTCCACATATATAGACCGGACACGAACACTTCAGTGAATTCCTGTTTTTAGGCCAGTGACCTTTGACCTCTGACCTCGACCTTCATTTTGGTACGCGACACATCGTCTCCCCATAGGGTATCAACTCATCAAAAATTAGAACTGTAGATAGAAAACTGTTCCAGATATAGACCGGACACGGGGGACGGACAGACAGACGGACGGAAACCGCCATCACATAATACGTCCGCCTTTTGGCGGGCGTATAATAAAAATTAAACATTTATAAACAATGTTGGTATTTATTATCAAATCAAACCTGCTATTGCTATGCCTTATTTCCTTCTTTAGGAGATCCTTTGCAAAATGAAAGTTACCTCCCTTTAGGGAGCTCAGCTGGTTTACTCTGCGCATGCGCCCATGAAGTCGTCCTCTTTTTCTACTGCAGCCTATAGGTGTGTTTTGTACAAGGTCGTAGAGTGAGAGGAGGATGGGCTGGGCAATCAAAACAATAGCAGGTTTGATTTGATAATAAATACCAACATTGTTTATAAATGTTCAATATTTATTGCTCAAATCTACACCTGCTATTGCTATGCCATACTACCAACAGATGGAGGTAGGGACCTCGGCCTTGTTGTAGTTCCTGAGTTCATGCAGAGTAACCGCTCAATCGGTGATCGTGGATGTGGTACATTTTTTAGCTCTTCAGAGGATTCCAGTCGTATAGAAGCTATGGAGCTCAGAGAGTAAAAAATAGTGAGACGGTAAGAAGGGTCATGTACATACCAGGCTTCTGAACCCGAATACTAGGATACCAGCTGATCATGCTGTCATCGCCGTCTCACACGTCTCTCTGAAGATCCTGCGTCTCCGACACGGATGCAAGGCTGGAAATAAGGAATTGTCCTCCGTAACCTGTCATAGGTTACGGTCATTCTACCTATCGTAACCCGACAGGTTACGGGATAGGTTACGATGGAAGTATATTTTGTGACCGACGCCGTAACCCCCGCAACCCGTCGGCCATGTTCTCGCTTTGACTAACTCGACCTATTTCCCCAATCATGCAAAGTCTGCTTGGAAATTCTATGAAACTGATGAAAGTAATGTTTGTATGGATATTGTGACTCCTGATTGAAGCATCATATCGTTATTATGTTGATTACTTCCACTAATTTTAATGACTAAAAGCTGTAATGAGCGGGTCACCGAGACGACAATCCAAAGTATTGCGTTACGTGAGTGTTAGGGGAAACGTGATGCACATGGCACAGCATGACAGGTTTTTTACTTCCGTCTGTGAGTGCACCAAATTCGTTCCAAAGTTACTCAAATTTCTCTGTCAGATTATATTTACAATATCAGTCAATTAAATTCCGGTACTTTGGACATGCAACTTTACTATTGTTCGATAGCGAAATTCTGCCAACAGCTGAAAATTAACACTGCATGCCGATGCATCACAGGAGACTTTACAACAACAACCCGTGTTAAACTATCGGTGACGGCGGCAATTTCGAATGAAATTTTCACACCCCGACAAGTATTGTCTTCAGAATTATATGCATCAATAATCCGACTGACACGTCTGGCATTTCATGATTTCTCTGATCTTTAGATCGACTGACATTTTCTGATTTTCGTCGTTTTTGTTGTTGCTTTTTTGCTATGTTGAAGTGGTGTTTCTCAAGTCGTGAACGGTGACCGTTCGCGGTAAAATGACAAGACGTAACCTTCTTGCGAACGTTAAACGCGTTCTCGATTTATTTCCAGGCCTGTGGATGTGCCTAAATAATACTCACCGATGTGAGGGTCTTGTTAGCTGACTGGCTGGCTAGCGGCGATCGGTGCTACCTCCCTCTCCTTTTTTTGGAAACTAACGGACCACATGTTGGGCGGCTACCAGCGGCCCTAGCGTGGTCACTCTATCTGTATGTACTGACATGTCTCTCAGATAGTAGTTGGTAAAAGTCGAATTGGCACTCCAAGTACAGGAATGGACAATGTCATCCATGGATAAGTTCTTCCATAATGGTCATGATGTAGCGATGGCTCGTATTACATGGGAAGATGCAGAGGCCAGAAGTGGGGGAGCGTCGAGGGCAAGTTGATATGTCCACTTAATGGTCTACTTCAACCAAGAGTCCACCGTGCTCTTGGTGATGTCACAAGTTGCAACTGGATGAAGAGAGAGAAACAACAGTCGACGAGGCCCCCGAACTGGGTCGGTACGGGTGAGGTAGTGACATATTGCTTGTACTGGACATAACAGGATGTCGTCATCAAGGCCACGAACAAAGTCTGTTAATGCTTGGATAGAATACAGACGAGAGCACAAGGACCTTGGCGCACAGCCTCATTTTTGCCGATGAACTCTGGAGTGGGTCGAAAAGAGGTGCGGGACCAATTTGCCGTTCAGGTCAGCAACTTCCTCTCCAGGGCGTGAAGCTCAGATACTCTAAAAGCCAAGGCGAAGGCCGACAGGAAGGCAGTCTAGTAGGCAACAGCTATATAGAGGCTGACTGTAGAGGTACCAAGGGTGGGTGAAGAAGAGCGCTAAGAACCACCCCAATATCCCACATCGGTAGCAGTTGTCGGGTACGACGAGACTGTAAGGCGAAGGCATGTAGGAGGGCAGAGATGTTGTCATCCAGGCTAATGTCAATGCCCGTCGATAGATGCAGAACCCTGGCTAAAGCTGACCAGTACCCTTCAAGATGTTGGCTGAAACCATCGTCTCTGCAACTTCTGCTGAAAATCCTTGGGCTGTGAGTGCACCATGGATAGTCTGCAGACATGTTAGATGATCCACTGAGGGGTGTGGTGGACTATCTCGTGAGGTTGACACAACAGGCTGGCCAAACTGGTAGGCGGCGCGGTGGAGCGGTGAGAAGAGGAACCAGAGCCGGAAACCACGGTCGACGAGGCCACCACGGGACGACGAGAAGGGATGACACAGTCGTGCTGAGCAAACTGAAGCAGGGCAATGAGAGGGTAGGCATATGCAAGGAAGTTGTCCCAGCTGCTCGATAGGGCATCGATGGCAAAGGCTCGAGTGTCCAGAATCGGGCTGACGAAGAGGGAGAGCTGTGCATTGTTCCTCGTCGCAAACAGAGGTCGATCAAGGGAAACTCCCAGATGCTGATGCGTTGGAAGATCTCCGGGTGAAGCTGCCATTCGGTCTGAAGAACGGTGTCGAGACGAGAAAGGCAATCTGCTAGGACATAGAGCTGACCCAGAACATGGCGAGCGGTGAGATGGCAGTGATGTTGCAGAGCCCAGTCGAAGAGGGTCCAAACCAGACAAAATGTAGAGTAGGATCGGGTGGTCAGGGTTCTCCATAAGAGCCGGCGGCCGGCGGTATACATACACCTCTCGAAGGTAGTGCCGCCGGGTGTTTTTGACATATCCAGGAAAAAAAAATAAAGCTAATAGTTCAATTTGGTTGTAATGCAAGCAATATATAATGTAATCCGACTACGTGTGTTTAATTTTCATCATGCTTGGGGCAGAATATGAGAAAAAAAGGTCATAAAAGGAAATATATATTGGAAAAGGTCAAACTTGTTATCTTCTAATCTTATGGTAACAGAATTTATACACTGCATAACATGGGCCTGTTGCGGGTTTTGCGATGTTATGTTATAATCCTGTTGATTGGTTGAATAGAATAGATGAGCGAATCAGAAGCGTCGTACATTGGGATGCGGCTTCCGGTTTCATTCGTCGACAAAACAGAATGACTTTACGGTTTGAGGGGTAATTTTCGAAATGAAACATCGACAACTGAGTTTGAACGAAATAAAAGACGATCTTTGAACGGGGATGGTGATACTGTCAGTACAGTGCCGCCGAATGTTAATGACAGCGACTCAGAACGTGACGATGTAGAACAATTTGATGCAGCGCCAGTTACAACAACACCGTTAACGGTGTCGTCAAACTCACCCGTTGAAGCCAATGAAGGTATATTAAGTGACAATTAATTGTCAACATGGAAATAAACTTTAAATGAACCTAATTTTGCAATTATCCTGATACAATTTTGACCATAAATTTCCGCCCCCCCCCCCCCAACAGATTTTATGTAGATTTGGCATGATGTTCAGTCCAGATTACAGAACAGTTTAGACCATGTCAAATTTCTTCACACAGCATAAGCCTATTTGTTTAGGTTCCACTTCAAAATCTATCAAGTTCTTACTTAGTGTTGATTTTTTTTTAATCCACCTGTTTGATATTGTTATGTAAGCTCAGGGATTCCGCCAGAAAAAAAAATCTGGGTCCGCAAATACGAGGGAGCGAAGCGACCAAGTCTGAGGGAGCGTATCGACCGAAGGGGGGAGAGTCCGAGAGGGGTGTTTCCCCCCTCGCGGCGGCAGAAGATTTTTGATAATTGCCGTTTAAATTGAAGGCCTGAGAGAGTGTCTAGAGATGGATTTTATTATAAAGATTAACAGCAGGAACGTCTGTTTAAAGTCTATTTACATTCTTTGCTACGTATGTATTACCGCGATAATTTGAACTTCGAAGCAAAAATCTTCCGGGACGGTCGCTAACCGAGCCGATACGCGGACGTGGTGGAGAGCACAGCATGAACAGATTTTGATAGTGAGAGCTGAAAAACATCATGGCAAACAAAATTATGCCCTCAGATGATCTAATAATATACCCGAATGGTGACAGTTGTTAACTTGACCTTCCAGAGCTTCTACTTTCATTTCTGTGGCCTGCGCTGGAAGAGCACTAAACACAAGAAATCTGGCTGGTTGGACAGACTGTAGTCGCAGACTGTTAGCTGGAAATGGAGTGCTATCATACCTCGGGAAGCGGGAAATTTTCCACGTGCTTCAGAGAACCGTCGGGTCATTGTCCTAATTCCGGCAATTGCCGTCTATTCAAATGTGAATTTCCACATGTGTTTTCGTTGATATTCACGAAGGGAAGACTTGGAGGGATATAAAGTAACATTTTAAACATTAGCTACCATTTTACTTCTTAACAAGCGGACCAAAAGTGGAATTTTTATTTCATTCAGTGGGGGGAATGGGTCTGTTGACGGACCCAAATAGACCCTAGCGGAATCCCTGAAGCTTGATGGGTATGTGGAGTCATGGGTGGCTGGGATGGGGTAGCTTAATTGCTGAATGCCATATAAAAATACCCTGTGCTAGGGACTTAGAATTTTCAACCCAAAATGGCTCAGAGTGCACCACAGAGCATCTAGGGCTTCTGGCGGCTGGGGGCCTGGCCTATTGACAAATGCCTTGCTGCACTCGGTGGTTAACGACCACGTACACCTGTTTGGATATCATTGTACAGGTGTTTCCAAAGAAATGGAGAACCCTGGTGGTACCCATCTTGATGATGTGAGCAATAAACAGTCGAGATGTCTGTTGCGATGAGAAAGGACGAATTCACCAGAAGAGAGCTCCAATGCTGGACTGCTAAGATGACAGCTTTCATCTCCAGGAGGTTGATATGAAGTCTGGCATCCGACGACGACCATCTGCCGGACACCTCAAGGTCATCTAGATGGGCTCCCCAACCTGTCTCGGACCCATCGGTGTAGAGAAGGCGATCTGGAGCCGGTGATAGGAAAGGAACTGCCCGCATGACATTGTGACGGGACTGCCACCAAATCAGATGGAGAAGTAGAGACGTCAACACCGGAACTAGAGGATTGAGGGATGACATCTGAAGGTATGAATGAAGATGAGCAGGGTGAAACGGATCTGAGCATTGAGGAGAGACTTGTCTGCCGCCCAAATGAGGATGTCGTCTATGTATACCTTGATGTGAATGCCCCGGAGATGGAGGAAAAACCACTGGTGAGGTGATGTGGGTGAAGAGCCATAGGCGATGTTGACTCCGAACTGGAGGACTTGTCACTCGAATCGTCGACTGGCGATGGTAAAGCGTAGGAAAAACAGCGATGAGAATGAATGGGTATATGGAGATATGCGTCCTGCAGATCGATGGAGTCCAGCCAATCCCGGTGATGTACACGGGCCTGGATCGATGAAACCGACGTCATCTTGAAATGAGAAGGTGGTGACAGGTGACAAGAAGCGTCTGAACGTGTCCTGAGAGAAACTGGCAGGTGTGATGGATGAGGTCGGGAGATGAGCCTGGGCTGGGTCTGAAAGTCGAAGAGGAAACGGTTACCATTTCTTAATGTCTCTAGAACCCAGGCATCGTCTGTAATGAGCTGCCAAATCTCCCAGAAGTGCTGCAAACAGCCGCCGCCGACAAGATGACTGAAAGGACGGAAGGCGAGCAGATGAAAGTCTATGACCAGAAAAAAGTCTTGACTCCCTCTCCTCACGAATACCAGGCATAACAGACTCCATTGCATTGTTGAAGACGAACAAGAAGTCAACGGCTGGTGCATCAGTTGGGATCTAGCTGAAATCGGAACCTCGGCCTTGGAGTTGCGCAGAAATGCTATGCGCTGAGACTGAGGGAGAGATGCATAAGAATAGGCGCCAGCCTCGATGACATGACAGTAGTCTTGTTCAGCGTGTCAAGAAAAACCCCGAAGGTAGGTGTGGTGACCAAGAGACAGAAGAATCGACCCATCAGGCTGACGGATGGCAGGATCGAACGCAAGAGCTCTGACGGCCAGGAACCAGTCGGTGTACGACGCAATACGCTGAATGGCGAGAAACATTTCCTGAAGACGATCAACTTCCTTGGAGGAGAGGCTAAGGGAGAGCGGCTTGGAAAAACTTCAATACTTGATCCAAATCGCGGTCCGGTGCAGGAGGTTTGTCTGGGAGAAAACCATCGTGGAGTTTGTAAAACGTGAACATAGATTCCCTAAACTTGTCGTCGTCCACAAGTTGAGTCATAAGAAGTAAATATGGACGCCCATTCCGGAGACAAGAGCACAGTTGACATCGACGAAGATCCAGACGAAAAGACAGAAAAAGCCGCTGTCATACGCTTGCATCAAGAATGAGTAGAAGTTGACGAAGGTCCGGACGAAAAGACAGAAGAAGCCGCGGTCACACGCTTGCGTCAAGAACGAGTAGAAGTAGAGACAGTACTTGTAGGCTCGGGCATCTCAGGAACGAGAGCAGTCAGTGCCGCCATCTTATCCGCAAACATAAACGCATCCGTGTCTACAGAGTTGACATCCGGTAGAGGCGATGACTTCCGAACAGAAGCAGGTGATGCAGAAGACGAACGACGATCAGGTGAAACATCGTCAAGACCCCGATGAAAAGACGTAGATGCAATAGGGAAAGACTGGTCCGCAACCGGTGGCGTGGCAGGAATGGGACGAGAAAAATTGACAGACATCAGACGATCAAGTGGATGACATGGTTGTGATACATTGATCGAAGGTGAAGATCCGCAAGCAGAAACCCGCTGGCGAGGTGGTGACCGAGAACGGCGACGTGAAGATCTGGAATGACGAGGTGATCGGGAACGGCATAGAAGCATTGGGGAATGACGTAATGGCGTCCGAGAACGGCGTTGTGGCGTACGGGAAGAACGTTGTGGCATACGGGAACGGCGTTGAGGTGTACGGGAACGGCGTTGTGGCATACGGGAATGGCGTTGTGGTGTACGGGAACGGTGTTGTGGCATACGGGAACGGCGTTGTGGTGCACGGGAACAGCGTTGAGGTAGAATATTATCGCTACTAACGTCAAGATGCCAGAAATCGACCGAGGCAGAGATAACTGGTGTTTCTCAATAAAATCAATGAAATCAATGTTCAATCCTGAATCACCATCAAATTTGAGGTCAAATTCTTATCAGTCCGCCTCAAATGTATTAGATCAATTGATCATCCAGTTATTTATGGTAATCAAATTCATGAAGATCATTTTTTTTTTTTACAATGCCGTAGCCCAAGAAGCTGTTTTAGACGAAGCAGTTGTAGAAGAAGGACGGGGCTAAGATCGTATAACCCCAGCATATTAAACAAGAGCCTGAACGATCCATTCTATTGGATTAGTATCAAGTACCACGTTGTAGTTTCAGTTATCAACGAGAACCTACCGTAGCAAAACATCTTTCTGGATAGGTTAACAAAAACGACAGAAGGCGAAATACTCTTTCGTAGAGATAAAGTCAAAGCCCGTTGTAGCAGAGTACTAGGCTGTGGATGAACATCAACCTGTCTAGGGAATCGAAAATGCTAGAGCTGAGAAGATTAGTAGACACATTGGCTTTGTTATGATTACTGGCCAGTGACCCGGCTAGACAGACTTGAAACAGGCCAGGCGCCCACATAATACATTCTTCACAAGCCGCAAACTATGCATGACATTTGAGACATGTATATTTTGTGCATAATTTCATGATAAATAAAGAATACTTCCCAAAGGACTTCTTGTAGAATATCAGCCGTCTCAGGTAATCCAATTGCCGATGAGAGCCATTTTTGATTGTCGTCTCTCGTCAACAGGAAGGTTGAACTGTAGAAGGAACGCACGTGTCGCCTGGCGAAATTACGCCAGGTAGTATCGTCTCAGTGAAAACATTCCAAACAGGTAACCTGCCGATAGCAAAGATGTCCTTTGCACGTGGTCGAATGGAAATTCAAAATAGACCAAGAAAGCCGACTAGGAACGGCAACGTTTAAAATTTTCCGGGAATGTTTGATCAGAAATTATCCAATAAAAATCTGGCAGTAGTTAACTTCAGAAAAATAACCCTAGGTTACGTCTAAATCTAGACCTAACCGGAACTCCTTCAAAACATGTGTACACGCGGCGGTTGCAGGAGAAAAAGAGAACGACTTCATGGGAGGTAACTTTTATTCTGCAAAGGATCTCCTAAAGGAGCATGGTATTAGCCAGAAATTTGAGCCAGGATGTCTCACCCTGTACTATCCTAGCAATTTAGGCCGGGGTCGAGGGGCCGCCTAGACCCCCCAAGCTTCGGGCCCCTAGATGGCTGGAGACGCATTCTAGCCCATTTCTGGCATCTAAATATAAAAATTATCCCTGTCACTTTCAGGGCTTTTTCCAAATATTTTATTTTCAAAAATACCTTTTTTAAAGATTTTTTTTTAATATTTTGGGATACATTCAACAATCAGCTGTCATCCATTTAAGAATTTCCGCAAAGGAGGCAAGGAAATGAATTTCGCAAACTATTTCATAGAAAAAGTGAAAAACAGAAATGTGAAAGTTGGAAATAAGTAAATTAATGCAGAATCCATTTTCATATTTATACCTTTAAGAAACTTTTCTGAGGGTGACAACAACAGACTGCATTAGCGCAGGGGCGTCGGAGCACATTTGAAAGTGGGGGGGGGCTGAACTCTATATCGGAGCACATTTGAAAGTGGGGGGGGGGGGCTGAACTCTATATCGGCCATGTTAAATGCTGGACTGGTGCTATCTAAGATAGGAGTTATAACATGATTGCAGTCTCAAAAAGTAAAGGGGGGGGGGGGCTGTAGCGAACCTTTAGTAATAAATATGGTGACGTGGTGTTGTTGCTGTCAAAACATGTTGACGTTCCGTGGTAATAGAACTTAGAAAGAAATGAAATCTGAAATTTCTTGTCCCGTCAGTCTAGATTCCAGGACGACCATTTCGGCTACACATATTACAGGTCATGGTATTGTCGAGCTCGCTGTAATTGAGCCACGGCAATGTTTTGGCCCAACCTGGGCAAAACTTTTAATCTGCACTCGTGGTCTCTTTGGGGTCGGCGCTATCGCTGTCGGTCATGTGGGTACCTCAGATTCCGAGTCTGGAAGAACATCGCGACTTGTCCCGAGGACCGTACCATCTAGGAATCAGGTTAGCCTCGATTTGAAGTTACAGCCGGGGAATTCCCAGAGAAAACCCTGCACAGGAAACAAGTAACAACAACGCAGTTTTGCGCGATGAAAATGATTTTTAATGGAGTGAATATCGACCCATTCCAGCATTCGTTGTTTCTTGGCGAATTTCTTATACCTTTCAAAGTAACCCGTCTTAAGTATAATGATTTATATTGACAAAACGTGCTACCCGTCTCATTTCGATGATGCCCGTCTCAATGTCAAATTTAGAAACTGCCCGTCTCAAAGACGGGGAGATGCATTGCTGGCTAATACTATGTAAAGGAGGAAATAAGGCATAGCAATAGCAGGTGTAGATTTGAGCAATAAATTGGATCGTTCAGGCTCTTGTTTAATATGCTGGAGTTATCGGGAGCCAGAACGTCCTATAGAAAATGTCATTTTGTCCATGGGAGCCACGCAGACCACCATACAGATCCCTAAAAATCCACTGTTTTTGTACTAGTGGTGCCACTTCGATGAAAACATACCAAAGATAAGTTTTTGCATGGTGAGTAGACATGTCATTGCAAAAACAGTGGATTTTTAGGCCGTGTTAAATTGATTCCTTGTTTTCTTGTCCCCATGCTGCTTGACAACCAAAGCGGTAAAGCGGTAAACACAACAAAACAGCCATTTTCAACACGAAATTTTGATTGAGGATTTTCAGAACACTGGCCATTATTTTAGCTCAATAATAGTGCATTTCTTTAGTTTCTCTATGACCTGTTTTAGCTGTGTCAGAAAATTTGGGACAATGCAGAAGCAGTTGCACATGGCATAAGATCACAAGAAACATCACGCCTGCAAATATACCCACATCGGTTGGTCATTGATCTAAATACTGATTTGAACACCCCCTAGATCATGTATTAAAATAAAATGATAAAACAAACACAGCACTATTCAATTTTAATCACAACCCAAAAAAACTTCAATAAACAAACTTCAATATGGTTTATGTCTAGTCCATATTACAGTTGTTTTACTTTCACTGAAGCACTTTTAAAAATACAGCCACATGACAGCTGAGCTCATAACATACCAGAATACAATAATATTAATTTGGCAATTAGTTTTTGCCTTGCATTTCCGTATTAAGAAAAAAATACCTCAAATTAAATATTAAAATAAATTAAATATCTCTTTTTTCATGCCTGTGTGAGTGTCCATATTGAACAAAAAAACTTGGACAGCGTAAAATCAGTCCATAGATCATATGAATCTGAACAACATTTAGAGTATTCTGTTTCACTGACTGTCAGTCGATTCAACGCTTTCGTTTTGCACCTCTGGTTCGAAACCTTGGCAACAGCTGGCAGACGTCACATGTTGGATGGCCCTCACTGGTTTGCCCAAATTCAGGAAGAGGTGTCGCCACAGACGAAACAGCGTATCGGAAAATGGACCCTCTTGCTGTAATAATGGACTGACACATCGTCTTCATAGGTGATATCATCTTCACTTGACAGGAAGACACATGGAGATTCAGAGACAGCAAACTTATCGGTCCGGTCGCCGCCATATTTCCCCATAGGACAAAAGGCTGTATGAGCGGCGTTCATCGACTGGTTTTTGCGAGAAAGATCAGCCAATGGAAAAGAGGGTTACATTCATATATCTCTGCATCAACCACGTGGCATACTGTGTGGGTATGGGCGATGTTATCGGATATTGATGTACTATCAATGATTTCATAGCGAAGGACAATGAATTTCCAACATTGTTTTAATATTTAATATTGAGATATTTAGTTGGGGGCATGATGTAATAATATCTGTTGACTATATAACCGCAGTTTTGCACAGCAAATGCTAGATTCCAACTAATATGCATCGCAAAATTCGGATCAGCAAACTACAGTGCCGCCTCGCCATAGCGCGCCTCGATAAAACGCGAATTCGGATATAACGCGCACAATTTCTTGTCCCCCAAAATAAAAAAAATAAAAAAAATAAAATAAAATAATAAAAAAAAATTAAGAAATTTTGAAAATATTTCAACACTGTTGTTAAAACATAACTCACTAAACACCCATTAATTATCCCGTTTATTGTGCGTGTATTTGTTTTATGTTAGGCCTTTGTTAAAGCTACCGTACCGGAATGGCCCTCCTGTGGTACGTGCGACCACGTGGTGAACAACAACAACGCAGTTATCAATGTGAACTTTGGTGTGCTAGAAAACAAGTTGTAGCATGCCTATTGACTCTTAATTAATTAAGAGAGACTGTCAAACTTCTGAGCACACATTGTCATTAAGCAATCAGGATAAACTGTTAATCCCGTGAGGTGAGAAATCTCAGATATGTCACGCCTGCTGTTTGTTGTTGTCGCGGGTCTCTTGAGTAGGACTATGCTAATACTATGACTCAAATTTCTTTTTATTATTACCTTTACTTTCCACGGTGAATAGAATATTTTTATTCTCCCAATTCAGTTAAATGAAATTCTCTTTCTTGTGAGATGTTTATTTTTTCGTCAAATCTCACTCAACACGTGTGCGCGAGCTAGGTGTCCGATAATATTGCCTTCTCCGTCCGATAACATCGCCTGTACCCGTACATTCTCCATCACCGAATTTCGAATTTATTTCAAAAAAACCTGTTAGTAAAATGGACACGACTGTAATACCAATAAATCTCAACCAAATTGCATTCGATTCTTCAGAATACAGCCGACTCTGCACGTGTGTGGCTGCTATGCTGTACTGAATGGTTTTGTCAGATGGATTACTGACACTCACGGGAGCAACAACAACAACGCCAGCAGGCAGCAATATAATTTTTTTGACAACGAGCACAATTCTGAGACTGTTTAAACGTTTTTCGTCATTATCGACAAACAGATACACAAAACCATGCTAGCTAATCCATAGACTATAAAACGAGAGTCTTGTTTAGTGTATTTTTTGTCTGAGTGGAATTTTTTTTTTTTCGTCAGTTGAATGTTTTCCTGTGTTGTAAAGCTATATGTGGGCGATTTTGGCATGGGCAAACCTAAGCGCGCGCGGGACAACAAACAATGAATCAATTTAACACGGCCTAATAGGGGTCGGTGTGGTGGTCTGTGCGGCTGCCATGGACAAAATTTTCTATAGAACGCTCTGACTCCCGACAACCCCAGCATATTAAACAAGAGCCTGAACAATCCATTCTATTGGACTAGTATCAAGTACCACGTTGTAGTTTCAGTTATCAACGAGAACTGGGCCCCCGTTCATGGTATGACCCTACCGTAGCAAAACATCTTTCTGGATAGGTTAACAAAAACGACAGAAGGCGAAATACTCTTTGCTACACAGTTATGGTTGTCTACCTGTTTGAGTATCTCGATTAGTCCCTCTGTAGACAACAACTCTGGATACAGCCAGTCGATTTTAGTTGAAAACGTATCGGTCTGCATTTCAACTTGCAGTGAATAAAAGTTCCGCCTATCCGGTGTTCCTGGGGAACTTTCAGAACTGCTCTCAAAATTGCACATGTTCAGAGAAGTTCCGCGGTAGGTTTCATCTTAGTTGTTCACAAAGGTACACAGGTTTCCTATGTCCCATCTCATTGCAAGTAATATGAAATAGGCAAAGCCTAGAAACGAACGAAGTATACTTCTTTTGTTCGCTTCTGACTTTGCCTTTTTCGTATCATTTTTTTTTTTCGCAAACCATATATAGTCACTGTTATATTACGGAAGCTTAGAAGGGACATTGAAAATTATATACATATAGGCGCAGCCTAGTGCGAGTTCTTTTCATTTTCCTGGTCGTTTGTGGCTTGGTGATTTCTGATGAAATACTGGCAACCCAAAAGTTCGGAATTGCTGTGGTTGTGGATGATGCGTTGAATATTTGATCAATCGGGAAACGTATTGTTCTTTATCTGACATAGCAGACTGCCTATACCATATAGTATATGTTTCACACATTTCAAGGTCCGAAAATATGAATTATTTTCAGTATAATCAAATACAGTCGATCAGAATTGATACTCTGGATCGGATCTGGGATAAAGTATGTTGATCGAATATATAAACCACAAAATATTGGGATGCTTCTTCATTATAAATTAATTTGAGGAATGAAACTGATAGAATTATTTTAATTTTATCCTTGAATGAAAAATTAAGAATGCCAAACTGTTCGAAGAGAGATATTATTATATAATGGACAGAAATACTGCGATGTTTATAGTTACATATAATCAAATTATTGTAAACAAATGAAAAACAAGCTTGATAGCTTATGAAGCCAGGACATTCCACCTTGAGGACAATTACCCCTGTAGACATTTCCCTAGATATTTCCTCCTTCAAACATTTCCCTCTGTGGACATTCCCCACTCCCCCTCCCCCCCTTTTTTTTTTGTATTATAACTACAAATGTGTAACACACTGAAATATTTTAAGATACTTTCAACAAGATTTGTATAATTTAGTAAAATATTGTAATAGATATCTTGGGTTTTGCCATGAATTACTTTCTCTTCAACAGGGCACTATTTTGACATGCATAATTCATCTCAGCATATCTGTGCTAATAAAGAATTCCATTGAATTGCGCAAGTGTACGTTACATTATTGATTGTTCGCCTCATGTAGGTGTTGTTTTTTTTCATTCATGTAGGTTCTAATTAGCAAATAAACATCTATTCTATTCTATCGTATGGATCAAAATATTTATTTACTTATGACTACGTAATAGTTGTTAACGTATAGGATGTATACTACCGGTACCGTAGCTATTGTTTTATCATGCCGAATTATAGAAAATAATGAATAATAATAGAGAAATGCCCCAAATTTGTTTTTGTCAATATTTCAATTTTGTTAAACATTTGTACGAACTCATAGTACAAAAATATATAGGAAGGGGGGGAAGGGGGGATGCATGTCTAAATATGAGGAATCTGACTTTCTAAAATTTCGTTTTATAAGTTGTTTGAGTTCTTGGTAAAATTTTGCTGTTTGACTTCAAAGCTATTCATGAATTGACCCCTCAGAAGTGTACGGATCTAAACACAATAAAATCTGCAATAAACTATAGCTTGATGAATGTGTTTGTTTTATGAACTTTGCTTGCATCTTGGTTGTCCGTACCTATTAATTTAATGTCTAAATCTAGGCCATAATCTGAAGTGAATGGATGATATCTGACAGTTCAGACAATCGCAGTGTCACCGTTTACTTGGAAATGATTTCTTGCCTGTTATAATTAAAATCCCCTATTGATAATCAGCTTGTTGTGTGACCCCCTTCTCCCTTTTCTTTGCGAACTTTGGATGACCTAATTTATCACGCGGACGTCAGCGACAGAACTTGAATGGCTTGATTTTGCTACGGCGTAAGGTCACAATTCCGTGGCAAATGTTCATTTTTTAAATGAACAACCGATTATCTCTTTACGAAACATCAGATCTTCAAAGCCTAATAAATAAGCTTGTTATAGATGGACACGTTATACAGCTTTTTCTTGCCGTAGAACTAAATTTTATGAAATTTCTGCACTGATGTGAAGTGCCATTTTCGCGAAAAAGAGGTCTGACCGCATTCTCAACCAACCACCTCGCTGGGGGTCTAATAACACCCCAGCCACCAGTCAGATTTTTGGACCGGATTCGGGGCCTTCGCGCACATCGCCGGAAGTGACATCATATATAGTAAAATAGATGTTTAACGAAAATTTTGATTACTTTTCAAGTCTGCATAATACCTCCGTTGACCTAGCGTTAAAAAGAATTATCTGGAGATAATTTTCCCTGTTTATCTGGACAGAGCATATGAAAAGTAGTTCGCTCATGTGCAATACTAAAGGAGTCGTTTGGTCGGATTCAAACTGAACCGTGCGTTGGTTGGTTTCCCCTATACGTCATAGCAACGTAGTAAAGGTCAACTTCCGCTATTGGAGGCAGGGATGTTATTGGAGCCTGCGAAATGGAGCATGCGCTGTGGGGAGGTTGATTCTCAACCTGTAACCATTTGCGTGCGCGCATTCGGAACTCCCGAGCGGAAATCTACGAAGGGGACTGATTCTACGCTCGGGGGACGACAACATGAATTTCCTATGAATCTCCAGATGTGACGTGGCTCCGAAGCCCAATCACTCTCGCGGAAGCCTTAATCCCCGACCAGCAAATATTTCCCTGCGAGTCTCTGATTTACGTCAGATATTCTAAAAACTGTTTATTCTTTTCATTCGAAGCACGTTTCAATAGAAAACCATCAGTTTAAATGGTACACACGCCCAACCTCCCCACAGCGCATGCTTCGCAGGCTCCAATAACATATATTAGACCCCCAGCGAGGTGGTTGCTTCGAGGGACATCTCAAACCGGAGATCCCCGAGAAGTTGCGAATGGCGTGCGCGAAGTGCAGACGACACTCGGGCGTTTTCGCTAAATATTCTATCAGTCGGAAGGGAATCGGAAGGGAATTCATCCTTGAATTTATTAGCATATTATCCTTTTTTTGTTTCAAATCTATAGCAAATATTTTTAGATTAAATTTCGATACTGTTCTAATTTTAGCTATTACCCACACTGCCTCAAATCCAATATGGCAGCCCCCGCAAAATACGCCCACGCAAACGATGAAATCTGAACATGATAGACTACGGTGATTGTCTGTCTTTACATGGATTTACACTGGTTTGTGATTAAGTTCTGTATCTGTATTTTGTCTCACGTAATGCATGTATGTTACCTATTTAACGAACTCCGTTAGGGACCGCTTCGCGGTCCCGAACTTCGTTCGTTATAAATGGGACCAAGGAAAATGGCATAATTAGTCACACTTTGTGGTAATTTCTGTATGTTCTTTTGACTCAAGATTATACACAATTTTGTAAAATGATAATAACGAACGAAGTTCGGGACCGCGAAGCGGTCCCTAACGGAGTTCGTTAAATAGGTAACATACATGCATTACGTGAGACAAAATACAGATACAGAACTTAATCACAAACCAGTGTAAATCCATGTAAAGACAGACAATCACCGTAGTCTATCATGTTCAGATTTCATCGTTTGCGTGGGCGTATTTTGCGGGGGCTGCCATATTGGATTTGAGGCAGTGTGGGTAATAGCTAAAATTAGAACAGTATCGAAATTTAATCTAAAAATATTTGCTATGGATTTGAAACAAAAAAAGGATAATATGCTAATAAATTCAAGGATGAATTCCCTTCCGATTCCCTTCCGACTGATAGAATATTTAGCGAAAACGCCCGAGTGTCGTCTGCACTTCGCGCACGCAAATGGTTACAGGTTGAGAATGCGGTCAGACCTCTTTTTCGCGAAAATGGCACTTCACATCAGTGCAGAAATTTCATAAAATTTAGTTCTACGGCAAGAAAAAGCTGTATAACGTGTCCATCTATAACAAGCTTATTTATTAGGCTTTGAAGATCTGATGTTTCGTAAAGAGATAATCGGTTGTTCATTTAAAAAATGAACATTTGCCACGGAATTGTGACCTTACGCCGTAGCAAAATCAAGCCATTCAAGTTCTGTCGCTGACGTCCGCGTGATAAATTAGGTCATCCAAAGTTCGCAAAGAAAAGGGAGAAGGGGGTCACACAACAAGCTGATTATCAATAGGGGATTTTAATTATAACAGGCAAGAAATCATTTCCAAGTAAACGGTGACACTGCGATTGTCTGAACCGTCAGATATCATCCATTCACTTCAGATTATGGCCTAGATTTAGACATTAAATTAATAGGTACGGACAACCAAGATGCAAGTAAAGTTCATAAAACAAACACATTCATCAAGCTATAGTTTATTGCAGATTTTATTGTGTTTAGATCCGTACACTTCTGAGGGGTCAATTCATGAATAGCTTTGAAGTCAAACAGCAAAATTTTACCAAGAACTCAAACAACTTATAAAACGAAATTTTAGAAAGTCAGATTCCTCATATTTAGACATGCATCCCCCCTTCCCCCCCGGCCCCCCCCCCCCCTTCCTATATATTTTTGTACTATGAGTTCGTTCAAATGTTTAACAAAATTGAAATATTGACAAAAACAAATTTGGGGCATTTCTCTATTATTATTCATTATTTTCTATAATTCGGCATGATAAAACAATAGCTACGGTACCGGTAGTATACATCCTATACGTTAACAACTATTATGTAGTCATAAATAAATAAATATTTTGATCCATACGATAGAATAGAATAGATGTTTATTTGCTAATTAGAACCTACATGAATGAAAAAAAACAACACCTACATGAGGCGAACAATCAATAATGTAACATACACTTGCGCAATTCAATGGAATTCTTTATTAGCACAGATATGCTGAGATGAATTATGCATGTCAAAATAGTGCCCTGTTGAAGAGAAAGTAATTCATGGCAAAACCCAAGATATCTATTACAATATTTTACTAAATTATACAAATCTTGTTGAAAGTATCTTAAAATATTTCAGTGTACACATTTGTAGTTATAATACCAAAAAAAAAAAGGGGGGGAGGGGGAGTGGGGAATGTCCACAGAGGGAAATGTTTGAAGGAGGAAATATCTAGGGAAATGTCTACAGGGGTAAATGTCCTCAAGGTGGAATGTCCTGGCTTCATAAGCTATCAAGCTTGTTTTTCATTTGTTTACAATAATTTGATTATATGTAACTATAAACATCGCAATATTTCTGTCCATTATATAATAATATCTCTCTTCGAACAGTTTGGCATTCTTAATTTTTCATTCAAGGATAAAATTAAAATAATTCTATCAGTTTCATTCCTCAAATTAATTTATAATGAAGAAGCATCCCAATATTTTGTGGTTTATATATTCGATCAACATACTTTATCCCAGATCCGATCCAGAGTATCAATTCTGATCGACTGTATTTGATTATACTGAAAATAATTCATATTTTCGAACCTTGAAATGTGTGAAACATATACTATATGGTATAGGCAGTCTGCTATGTCAGATAAAGAACAATACGTTTCCCGATTGATCAAATATTCAACGCATCATCCACAACCACAGCAATTCCAAACTTTTGGGTTGCCAGTATTTCATCAGAAATCACCAAGCCACAAACGACCAGGAAAATGAAAAGAACTCGCACTAGGCTGCGCCTATATGTATATAATTTTCAATGTCCCTTCTAAGCTTCCGTAATATAACAGTGACTATATATGGTTTGCGAAAAAAAAAATGATACGAAAAAGGCAAAGTCAGAAGCGAAAAGAAGTATACTTCGTTCGTTTCTAGGCTTTGCCTATTTCATATTAATATGAAATAAATAAAATTTAAAGTAGGCCGACCATCGAATTACCAAAGCAATACAGGCCTACTTTAAATTATATTTATTACATATTACCTGGGACGAGTATAGAGGGATATGAAACGCGGCTCCTCTCTTTGAACTAGGGTTTGTCTCGCTAATTGATATGTTAATGAGTGATTAGTGATTGGTTAATTAGTACGCCTCGTCACTGATTGGCTTTTGTGTGCAAAAGACTGTCACGTGTGCTTCGCTGCGAGTCCCGCCCTGTTTCGCTGGTCAATGCTGGGCGAATACACGTGCTTGTCAACAAGGCTCCATTAACGTGAACGCCAGTCAACTCAATTTAGGCCAAGATTGGTGACAAAAAAAAATCCTTTACAGCTTGACGAGTGGCAAAAGGAATACATCATGCAAACGACAAGAAACAAAACTAGTGCACAGAGAAAAAAAATCTAAAAAAACATATGACCCAAAGGAGTAGTTCAATCACAAAAACGTACAAGAATTGTGAGATTTGTTCAGAATTCTACATATTTGGCATTTTTACGATTTTCACGAGCAATTATTTACAAAAACGAAAATGGAAAATTAAAACATTTTGCGTACTGTCAATGACATGCTTGCATATTTTGTAAAAACTAGCACAGATATACTTCAAAAATTTAGATAAATGAGAAGTTTGATCACAAAGAAGGGGGAAAATGAGTTTTTCCTCGCCGCTCCAGCCGCTCAGTTATCGGCAGCGCAGAGCGGTCGAAAGTTGTCATGAAAATATGCATCTTTTCGATGAAAATCCCTCAAAAGTTTCTTCTCTCAAAATAGTACCCGTCTCGATCAAATAATCTCATGCAAATTACTGCAGAAGAACGTCTGTAAATCTGGTAAAATCTGGAATGAATTCGTGACGAAAACTAGGCAATGCAAAGGCTCGCGCGCGTAGAGCGCGAGACCTGGCAGGCGAGACATACGTTCAGCGGGAGCTCGCGACGGCGCCTTTGATGTTGGGGTACGTTTCATATCCCTTTAATATTCGTCCCAGATATTACAGGTGAGGCTATATTTATTTTATATTTTAAGCTAAAACAAATCAGACTGATTGGTAAAATATACGATTTTAGGTAACACCTATACAGAGTCAGACTTACAAATGTAGCCTATATAACACTGAGCATGACTCTATAAACAGCTACCTCTCGGCTGACATCATATACCATAAAATTTTACCTGTATTATTTGAGACCCTGGTCAGACTATGATAACAAGTGGTCTAACTAGCACTGCACTGATTGGTTAAATTCGAGCATCCATTAAATGCACTGGGATTGGTTTCTCTATGTTTAGAGCGGAGACGTTCTCCTTATGTCAGAATTTGCTCCAAAGCTGTCGGTGCACTTTGACCTTAGGAGCTATGCAATCTGATGCTATGAGAATGAAGTGAAGATAGCCCAGTGATATATTTATTGTACATGTTGGTGCTGATATTGTCAGGCTGTTGTCCACACACACTTTCATGGAGAGAAACCACGCCAGTTGAAAGAACCTGGTAGGCCCTACACAGGCCCAGTATAAGGGTCAGACGAAGAGGTTATCAGAACTGGCACTATTCTATATGTTCCTGCATGTCCTTTGGATGTCATCCAAATTTTAATAGAATTAATCAGTTTCAGCAATGACATTATTTTAAAAGTGGGACCGTGTGCACCATACGTACACGCTTAAAACTAAGTGTCGAAACCTACTCGTAAAGTGTTGCAGTCCCTGTGGACACACTTAAAGTGTTATTTCAACACTTTACACCACTTTAGTTTTAAAGCGTGTATGCTATATAAGTTTTGACAACAGCCTCTAATGATAAGAAATTCAGATATACTGACAAACCCACCATTTTATATGCCCGTCAAAATAAGAGGTTGTATATTACAATCGCAACTTCTCTCCATCTTGTTCATCTGTTAGCTTTTGTTAGTTGCGATATCTCCATTTCCAGGTGATCAGGGAAGTGATGTTATGGTGAATGGTAATGGGTTGCCTAGAGGTTCCGCAAACTTGATTTGACAGTGTTTAAGGAGAACCACACTCTAATTAAAATTAAATCCTATCTGCTCCCTCATTTGGATATGTACATAGCTTGAGGAGCATTGATAAGATATTAATTTATCAAGACTGGGAGAACCAAATCTGCATAACCTAAAAATAAAAACACAAAAAATATGGTATTTTAAATGGGTTACCATGGAATAAATTACATCACACCCCTGGTTTAGGGATTGGTAACACACTTTCAGTGTACCTTATCAATGGGACAAAGAGGAACCCTATTCATTTTGAGATGAAAGGTCCAGGTGGCTGTGTCCGAAAATCAGTACATCATTAAAACTTGTTATGTTTACAGATGTTGATTGCTATGACGTAGAAGGAGCCTAATGATTTTTACTCCTGATCTATTATTACAGTGGCATACGTACTTCACATTTTATTTATTACATATTGCAAAATAATGTAATGATATTAGGAATGACCCACAGATTCAGATTTCAAATGTAAACTATATGACACTGAGCATGATTCAGTTTCTTCCAGATAATGTACAACAATTGACCTTGACAAGTCGTGTGTGCATGCCAAAGTAATAATAGTAGATATGGTTCTTCATTTTGGTTTCACCTGTGTATCAGAATTTGGTTCATTTAACACATGACAGCGTGACTAACGTCACAGGACCTACGAAGTAGGAATTAAGAGGTTTATAGGTCACCTAAGTAGGTCAAATTTTCATCAAAAGTAGGTCAGAACTTAAACAGTCCCCTAATGCACGTTCATGCCAAAAATTAAGGTTCTAATGTCAACGGTTCTCCTTGTTTTGCCGGAGAAAGGATTCGGATAGACTAACTCACTGACTCACTCATTACCGGACAATTTGCAAATGAGAGCCTACTTCGTAGGAATAGAACCAAGAAGAACCAAGACTTCGAAGAGTTCAGGGATGTGTATTGTGTACCTCGAACATTGATATTCAATTCGCTGTGTGCTGTCTGCGATTTCTTGAATTCCTGGAAATACAGTGGTACAAACGTTTGGTTATACTTCACCCATGGGAAATTAAAAGCATATTCATTCTGAGGTGAAACGGTGACGGCAAATGTTACATTTAACATCTAGAGTATTGGAGGAGGGAAAGCATTCAGAAAGTGTTGTTTCACCACTTTTAAGTGTTGGATGCAACAGCTTAAAATGTTGCATTTAACATTACGTCAATGGATAAATAAAATGGAGAAGTATTCGATTTAGATTATTCTACGAAGAAAATATTGCTACTGAATTTACAGTGAAGTTAGTATTACCACCGAATGAGGATGTGATATTTTTATCAATTTTATTTTATTCCAGCCCGAAGAGACCCAAGGAGTGAAATTCATTTATTTCAGGCAAATACATATTTTGTCGATTGAAAGTAAAATGACCACATAAAAGATGGTACATCCTTAGAATGACATCTAACCATGACTGTGACGGAATTACATTTTGGTTAAAAAAAATTGTGGAATTCATCTTGATGAACCGAAAGGTCTGTTAAAAATTCGTTCTTGAAATAGCGGTACTCCCTAAAAAACTTGAGTGAAATGTTCCACTCAAGTTTGGGTGAAATGAACCTGTTCACTCAGAGTTACTTTTCACTCAACTTGAGTGGGATCAATTTCCACACCTATGCTTGAGTGAATGTCACTCAAGTTGAGTGCATTTAACTCAAATTCAGTGGAAAGTAACTCAAGTTGAGTGAAAATCTCACTCAAGTATTGAGTGGGATCAATTTTCACGCTAACTTTTTTTAGCGAGTACTGTAGTGCAGATTGGTGAGATAGAACTTTAATCAAGTAGGATATATTTCAAGAAGGTTATGAAACTTATTGATGTTGTACAAATTGTTTTGTATACGCCACCTTGCAGATCAGCGAAGACTATTATTCACTGTTTACAGTCATGACAGGGTAGGCCTAATGTTTTTGTGACTGCATTTCCCCTTCAGGCATTTTCGCCTGTGGATATTTCCGCCTTCCCATATATTTTCGTACTATGACTGTACAAATCTGTAAATATTGACAACAATTTGGAGATTTTTTTTCTTGTTTTCAATTAGCTTTTAGGCATTATTAAAAATGTTGTAAACAAAGTTAAAATTAAAAAAAAAAACTAATTTAATGATCATATTTCTATTTGTATTACTTCAAATTAATGACTGAGAATATTTCTTGGTTTAAAATGAAGATAAAATAGACATTGTTGGATATTTTGTGGCAAATATATTAATATTCAGTTTCTAAAATGTAATCACCAATTTAAATAATTACTTGAATCAGCACATTTATTGCTTAATTTTTTTTTTGTCAAACTTTTATTCTGTATTCCTGTTACACTTAACACCCCCAAAGTCCAGGATCCCTGGGGAGTGGGGCTTATTGAAGTAATTTCTATCACTATATGTAAAAGCTATTGTTTACTTATTTTCATCCCGAGTTAGCCTGCTGTTCGAGTAGAATCAATCAGTGCTTGACGTAAGGAAATTCATTGTTCACTTTATCTTTGGAACCACTGATTCAAATACCATTGAACCATCCTTGCACCTTTATTGACTTATTATAGAAATTAAGAATAAAGAAAGCTCCAATTTCTTTTTGTTAATATTCCAACTTTGTTACACGTTACATTTGTATGAAGTCATAGGAAGCCGAAGGGAAATATCCGCTTCGAGATTCTGTTTTCGGCGGAGCTAAACGTGGAATGAATTACGTTGTTACATGACTGTGGTACTTGTGTAAATGTTATTAGCCCTTGGAACAAACCAAAACACAATTTATCACTAGAAATGCAACAAAAAGCGAACACTTGCGTGTGGCGGAACGTAACGAATTCAAGGGCCGTAACTCATGAACGTTTCTTTGTAGTCATGGTTGTGCGAAGTGCCCGGATGTGCTTCGGTGACAACAACAACGCTTTCGCTCTTCCTACGTTTTAAGATTTCTTTAAATAAGCCCGATCCTAAGGCCGGCTGCGAAGGTCGGCGTTTGAAAATTCGAAAGACCCTTGCAGAAGGAGCAAAAAATCACAGGTGTAAACATGAATGCAAGTATTTATTTTCTCGTTTCACCGAGACGAGAAACATGTCAGCCTCCAGTCGATGACGTTTACGTTGACAACACGTCGAACGACAGGCTACGCCCACATTGAGGAAAAAGGTGGGATCGTCAGTATGTTTGAATTGTTGTTGTTGTTGTTGTTTTCTGGATTTCTTACCAATAAGCCCGACCTAAGGCCGACTTTGCCGGCCTATT
This sequence comes from Hanleya hanleyi, assembly GCA_036873755.1. NCBI lineage: Eukaryota > Metazoa > Mollusca > Polyplacophora > Lepidopleurida > Hanleyidae > Hanleya > Hanleya hanleyi. The sequence goes on from JAVTVY010013327.1 coordinate 53,236, forward strand.
AGGTCGGCCTATGAAATAGGCAAAGCCTAGAAGCGAACGCAGATAGAAAATCTGCCTTCTCTTCAGGCTTTACCTATTACATATCAAGTTAGAAAATCCAAATGAAATTCCCAATATTATAATTTATACTCTGCGAATGCAGTGGAAAAAACAGAGATTTGGATGGGAATAATAATAATTTAATTTATTGCACAATACAATTTCAATTCAATTCATTCCTTTACGCCCAAACCACTCTCTGTGATATATGGGGGAAAATACATGGATAACAGCTCGAAACAGCCTTTAAACAAATATACAATTATCAAAGTAAAACACTTAACATGGAGTGTCAAGTAAACTTACAATCAGCATAACCAAGTTTGTAGTTTAGATACTTTGTTGTATTGATAATAAATTGATATATTAACGTTGCTGCTGACAGTTCATCTATGAACTCTTTACCTATGGAATAAACTTGCGGAATAAATTATGCAAAAATATTAATTTCCACATATGGTATGATGGCCCTAACATTTTTCCATGGGTACCGTAGGTAGGGTAAACTATATATTTTCAGAAAGGTGAGTTGTCTCACCTTTATTATGGGATATAGAAAATTTCTGGTTTTAGGGTTGTCCAGCGAAGTACACCTATAAAAATAGTTCCAAATTGTTTATTCTTTCTCAGACCAAAATAGTTATCCTTCAGTGATTGACAGGCTTTGTAGGCCTATATATAGTCACTTAACATGTACTTAATCTCAAATCTGTATTAAATAATACTCTATTAATTGTTTTCTTTTGAGATATCAGATTAATAGGCCGACCTAACAGGCCGGCGAAGCCGGCCTTAGGTCGGGCTTATTGGTAAGAAATCCAGACAACAACAACAACAACAATTCACACATACTGACGAACCCACCTTTTTCCTCAATGTGGGCGGAGCCTGTCGTTCGACGCGTTGTCAACGTAAACGTCATCGACTGGAGGCTGACATGTTTCTCGTCTCGGTGAAACGAGAAAATAAATATTTACATTCCCGTTTACACCACTGATATTTAGCTCCTTCTGCAAAGGTCTTCCGAATTTTCAAACGCCGACATTCGCAGCCGGGCCTGGGATCGGGCTTTTTCAAAGAAATCAACGTAAAATTCATCAAATTCTCACTGCGCCTGTCCGAAATCGAAGCGGACATGTTTCTCATCTCGATCAAACAATAGTTTGACAAGCCAAAATGGGACAGAATGATTTTATTCATTTACACATAATTCTATGAACATTAATATATTTTTTCCTCTTTGCATCGCATATTTTTGTCTTAAAACATTGAAAAAGCAAAAGCGTTCTTGTCACCGAAATACATCCGGGCACTTCGCGCAACCATGACTACAAGGTAAAGTTCACGAGTTACGGCCCTTGAATTCGTTATGTTCCGCTCCACGCAAGTGTTTGCTTTTTGCAGTGATAAATTATGTTTGGTTCCATGGGCTAATAACATTTACACAAGCATTTTGTTCAAATAATGACAAAAACAAACTTTTTCTTCTTATTTCCATTTATAAGTTGATAAAGGTGCAAGGATTGCTCTATGGTATTTTAGTGAGTGTCTGAGTGGTTCCAAAGTGAACAATGCATTTTACAAGAATAATGAAAAACTGGGGAAAACGTGATCTATCTATTTTGGGCAAACTACAGATTATAAAAACCTTTATAATTTCACAGTTTACTTTTATCATGCAATCACTTGGAATTCCGGACAAAATTTTAGCACAAATAAACCAACTTTTATACAGATTTGTATGGAAAAAACCTCTAAATAATAGGAAAGCATTTGAAAAAGTAAAACGGACTGTTCTAGTAGGAGATTACAACCAAGGTGGACTGAAAATGTTAGATATGAATGACTTACAAACAAGCTTTTATTTGAGCTGGGTCCCCAAACTTTTTTCAGATAATGCAGAAATTTGGCAAAATGTCCCCTTTTTTTATTTCAACAAAATAGGACACGGACTTAGTGCCTTTCAAAGTTCAGTATCTAGCAAACAATTCATACAACTTGATTCTATCAAATCACTATTTTGGAGGAAGGTCTTTACTGTATGGTTAGATAGTCATCAAATCTCTTTAAACCCACCTGATATCCCAATGCAAGCTTTGTTTAATAACAATCTCATTAAGTGTAAAGGTAAACCACTCTTTTTCAAAGATTGGGTGAAGGCTGGAATAGTACGAGTCAAAAATATTTTCCACAATGATCGCCTTTGTACATTTAAGCAGCTCGTTAATTTACTTGGCCCTTCACCAGGTCGCATATTTGAATACAATGTTATGAAAAATCAAAACTATATTTCATTTTGTGGAAAGTCTATATATGGGTGGAAGGCGAGAAATTTTAGAAATTTCATCACTTCTGAAAGGGTATCTAAACCATGTGCAGTAGGTTTCTGGCAAAGGAAGACCGGCATTGAAATAAATGATTATATTTTTAGATTGCCTTTCATTTGTACTGCTGAAACCAGACTTCAAGTTTTACAATGGAAGATGCTACATAATATATATCCAACGGCCATACTTATCCACAAAATAGGAAAGAAAGACTCAAACAAATGTACACAGTGTAATGAGGTTGAATTTATTGAACATTTCTTTTTTCATTGTGCCTATTAAAGCTTTTTGGAAAATAGTTGAAGACAAAATTTTCTCTATTGCTAATATACAGATTACACTACAACTTAATCACATCCTGTTTGGTGTAACAGAGTCTACTATGATACAATGTTCACTCTCTTCAAAGAAGAAAGAGGTAATTAACCACATTATTTTAATTGCTAAAATGTGTATCAGTAAGTATAAATATGGTACACATGCAAACTTAAGTTTTTTCTTTGATTATGAATTAGAGCTGAGAAAGAAATATCTGCAAATACCTGAGAAATGATCCGTCTTGGCCAATGTTTTTGATATGGATTGTGTACCGTTATGGGCAGCAAGATTCCATCTCATAGTAATATATATCGATTTATCACAAATATTATCAATATAGGTTTTCATATTTTGCATTAAGATACCACTGTTTACATAGCATATTAATATATTGATTCATCCGAAATATAGTCATTGTAGGTTTAAAATACAGACTCAGTATTACAGTACATTGCATCATATGCAATGGGTTAGATTCCATTGTACTCTTCTCAATTGATATTTTGATCTATTTGGTTACGTAACTTATATGGCAATCTTAAAATGCAGTAAGAATACAAGAATTCCATTGATTTTCATGTCTTAGTATTATATTGATTTATTATACATATCATTAATATTTTATCTTAGTTTTAACATTTTCTTATATGTATTCATGTATAGAAAATAAAGAATGATTGAGAACTCGACAAAAAAAAAAAAAAGAAAAAAAAAAAGAACAATGCATTTTATTGCGTCAAGCACAAATGAATTCTACTCAAGCAGCAGTTTAGTTCGGGATAAAAAATTTAAAAAAACTAAACAAAAGCTTTTACCTGGTAACAAGTAACAAATGTACTGATTCAAGTAATTAATTAAGTTGGTGATTACATTTTATAAACTGAATAATATCATATTTGCCACAAAATATCATCCAACAATGTCCATTTTTTCATCATTTGAAACCATGGAATATTCTCAGTCAATTTATTGGAAGTAACAAAAATCAAAATATATATATTTTTTTAATATTGTAAATTTGTTACAAAATTAGGCTAATTGAAAACAAGAAAAAACTAAAAGAAAACTCTCTAAATTGTTGTTGTCACTATTTCCACTTTGTTGATAATACATGTAATCTTCATGGCTTCACTGATCCTCAAGGCAGCTTATACAAAAACAATTTGTAGAACACGAATAAGTTTCATATAGCATTCTTGAAATATTTCCGACTTAAGTAAACAGTTATATATTTCAGCAATCTGCTCTAAATAACCAGTATTTCAAAAATGAATTTTTGACAAACCGTTCTGCTCATCAGGACAATTTTCACAAAATTTGTAACCAAAATTTTTGATTCCGTCACAGCTATGATTTTTGTTTATACATCTGTCTTGTTTTTATATAGAAATTTGTTTTCTTTGAAGTTTGTTAAATATAATTTAAGCAGAAGAAAAAGAAGAAGATACATATATGTGGAACAGCTTATAAATATAATTTTAATAGCTGGCAGTGACCTTGACCTGTACCACTTTTTAAAACGAAACTGATTAAATATATTAAAATTTGAATGACAAA
>JAVTVY010013328.1:0-58805 GCA_036873755.1 Hanleya hanleyi
CATGTGATGAAATCTCTGACCCTTCCCTGGTTGGAGCGCTAAGCAATGTAACAACAGTTCTCATATCTAAACCTATTTGTTCCATCTTATCATCAACTTGCTTCACCTTACCATCAATTTGCTCCACCTTACCACCAACTTGCTTCACCTTACCATTAACTTGACCTACTTTAGTTTCCACTTGTCCTACTTGTTGACCTAGTTGTTGACATTGTACCACTATTTTCTCATCCAACTGGCCTATCTGAAGCTCGTATGCCTTGACATCGTCATGCAACTGGCCCATTTCTACATCCAATGCATTTACTTGAGCCGTTATTTCAACTTTCCATGATCCAATGATTTCTTCAAGACGACGGTCAACTAAAGCATTAATGTATTCCGGACTTCCCGAGAAGTCTAAACCTAGTATCTGCCCATCTAGCACCAGATCGGCTACATGCCCGGCACTAAACTGAGTCGCCTGCATAAAATGCTTAAAACTAAGCAACCTGCCCTCTTCCTGCAAGGCTACCACACGTGCACTTCGACTACTCCCCACCCCTTTCAATTTTTGCAGTGCTTCCTCTGTAGCCACGGACACATCAATGGGCCCTAAATCTGCCATGTTAACAAAAGTGGAACGATATACGGTATATGCAAACAAGTCCAAAACAATAAGGAATACCCAATCAAAATCTAGTCAAATAAATTCAAATATATCAAACTTTCAGTGAGTTTCCTTCTAGAAACTCACTAAAGCAACTGAAAGACAGCCCACATTGGTATGTCCACTACAAAACAACAAATCTTACATCAAAATAAATAGCAGCGCCAACTCCTCACACTCAGTTTCCACTCCAGAAACTCATTAAAGCAGAAGACCGTGTACCTCGTTATGTCCCCTAGGGAACACCAAATTGGGCACGAAAAATGAAAAGCAGTGTCAACTACTCAAATTCAGTGAATGAAAACAAATATTTAAACATGTGCAGGTTCGAGTTCAAACTGACGAAACACTTTTATGAACCAAATTAATTGTGCCTAATCAGCCATATCCATTAGGAAAAAAGAAAAAGAACAAGACCCATCTCTAGAACAAGTGCAACACGTGTTACCACACAGTCAACACGTTGTTGCAACTTCTCTATTAATCTTGCACTATTTCAATTTACCACTAATCATGAATAGGGCACTAAAGAAACCCAGGGTGGGACTGGGGGAGAAAAAAAAATCAATTATCAATTGTGCCCGGAAAACAAAGTCAGGCCACCTGTGCTTAAATTAACACAGTTTTCCGTGCCTGGAGGAATACAACACAGAATACAAACTAGATTTTAAACTCGACCACATCGAGGAGTCAATAACTCCGAGTTGAAATACAAACAGGAAATAGCCCGTCTCGAGATGGTAAACTGCATCAAAATTTTAACTCATGAACAACCTTCAGTCTATCATTCAGACCCCTCAAGGATGAACATAGGCAAGTTCCCATTCAATTAAATTTCATAGCTTAATTTCCTAAACTGATCCAAGAGAAGGGAGAAAACAGACAGGATATATAAGTTATTAACTCAATTCAAAAGGACTGAAGGGAGTCGGATTACTATTGTCGCAGTGACAACACTATGGCTTCGCCATGAGTACTATAGTATATGGCAGCGACAACACCATGGTATCGCCATGAATGTGGCTCGCATGACTGATAATGCCCCAAGCTGTCAACTGAGCAATCAGAATCATGTATTGGACAACCAAAATGTAGGCAATATATATATATTATTTAGCCGACCAGTTGACAGCCGACAAACCGTTCAAAAAATGTATATATATATATCTTGAAACAGAAAAAACGGGTTTCGCTTTTATCAGGACGGGAAAAAGTTAGCAGAAGACAAAGTCACATTGACCCGCGAGCAATCCGAGCATTTACTATTGTATTTCAACGCCCAATTGTATTCCAACTACAGATTTCTCATAAAGGTCGGCAAAATCTTCAATCTCAAACCAAAGACCCATAAATACTAACACATAGCAGAAATCTCACACAAAAATCAATCTCAATCCAATCGTACAGAAACACATAGACAACACCACACAGTAACACCTGGAGTGACAATGGACAAAAACTTCCATAAAAATATGATTCTCCCCGATATACAGGCTCTATATGATAACCCCGTAAAAATATTTGACAATTGTATAACTCTGCCAGGCTCAAATTGCATTCAATATCACTGAGTCAGTTTATCTGGTTGTCACCAATCCACTGGCCACGAACGACCAAAATGCCACTACTAATAACACTTCGCGTTTATCACAGAATAATAATGCTGTATATACGACGACACCAATTGCAATAAATGAATAGAGTAAATCCACTATTCCCAAGACCTGTTGACTAGTTCAACTGGCTAAATACCAGGAATATATTTAATAGTACGGGCCGAAATGAACACTTCGAGTCCCTCAAAGAGACGAGCGATTAATTGCCCCATTACACAGATCTATATATATACTGTTGACAGTGCTAAATTATACCGCATTGGCCGTACTATAATAACACAGTCTGCCTATCACAGGTTAATAATACGGGTACTGTATATACAGCGACACGAAGTTTATTGAATGCATACGACCGATGCACTGTTTACGAGAAATGTTGGCTAGCTCAGCCGGCTATATACCAGAAAAATATTTGATAGCGTGGACTGAACTGAACACACTAGTTTCATAACGAAAGACGGGGAAAACGGCTAACCGGCCCCTACATGTATATCACACAGACCAGTGTGATCATATTGTCAAATTTCACTATCGCGTAGCTAGCCTATCGGCCGAGACAAAAAGACCTGTCTAACACAATACACAGCCTGCCAGCCGTGAAAAGATTTATACAAAATTATCGCGACCAGAATAGCCCAATATCAGGATGACCGACTCCCGGTAAACAATTCTACATACACTCAACCTGTGCAAAGCCGGCCAAGAAAACAGGGAAGGTGGGGAACGCGAAGTGAGAGGACAAATGGCCGACTTCCACACCGCGTTTGTTTAACGAGATTTTCGCAGTCTGGTTCACAGGCGTAAATCCTCAACCGTATCAATATTAATTTTATCTCTGATCACCAGATGTAGTAGCGTTGTGTGCCTAGACTAGCAACACCTACTGCGATATAGGCCTAAAATATCCCCCATTAAAATCTTCCCTCCATTCCAACCCGAATTCTATATAGTATGTCTCGTTCGTTCTAAAGCTCAACCCAGTCTGGCGATCTCAGAGCATGCACGAAGATTGCTGAAGTTCTAGGCTCTGGCCCAAACCGGTTTTGAGCAATCTCCTGGCATGTACGATTTATTTCCAGGTAACAGGGCTAGCAGTTTGGATCGTAAAGCTATCCCTGCAACAATACTCACCGCGCAGTATTTCGAACGAACAGGTGAATGCTATAGATTGTTGTTGTTTGTTGTTTGTTTCGAACTCCACTTCAAGCAAACAGATAACTCTCGAATAAAACTTTCACTTCTGCTGGAAGGGTCACGTGTGAGAATGTGTGGTTTTCATTGGCGCGCAAACTTTATCCTGTGCACGGTTGTATCCAAACAGATCTCTACCAGTGCAAACGATCTCTACCCGTAATGAAATTATCTCCACCGGTGCGTGAACACACCCTGCATACCAAACGGCTGCTCCAACTTCCGCCGGAGGGTGAACTTCCGCCGGAGGGAAATTACAAATTTGAGAAGCTAAGTTCAGATTTTTCATTTTTTTGGTAGTTTTCACGTATTTACTACTCGAAAATTTAATGAGAAAATGTTCTCAAGGAGACGTGTTAGCAATTCGTGTGAAATTTTCAGCTCGTCCTTGTATTATTTTTTAATTACAATTCATTTTATCTGACATTAAGAGCTATATTGCAATATAACAGTGATTAGATGCTTAAAAAATCATCTATTTGTGTATGATCCGCCAAATAAGTTATATATATATGAAGAGTAGTTCCTTAACAGCAGGCTGATAGCTTGTAGTTTCAATTAGTTCGATCTACTTCGGTCAATGTTAGTTTTTCTAGCTCATGCATGTTCGTATATGGTACAAATACCGCCGGAGGAGCATGTCTCAAAGATATGATTACCGCCGGAGGATCTAATCTCTAATTGCATTTGTGTATGTACACGATCAGGCCACTTTACTATATGTTAACTATGCAGACATAGCCCTGATCATCACTAATTTCTTCCATCGTGCCAACTCGTGTATTGGCCTAGGTGTTCTCATCAGCAGTTTGTAACCCCCTAAACTGTCGGTGAAACAGTGATATTTCTGGCAGTATAAGGTATACAATCTGACGCCGTGAGAATGTTGCGAATGTGTATCCGTCAGATACAGTCTAGGTATCGGATAACCCTCAAACACTTTTGAGAGCATTTATTTAGAGCACCATTAAGCGTTTCTAAACAAGAAGTACCGTAATAGGGTCATTCTCAAGGAAAGGCGCAATTCGTGTCACTCGACCCGAATGTCATTCTAACCAAACTTACGGCTGGAAAAATTCAGATTGTTCATAGTATTCAACTAGTAGAGTAAGAGTAACTTGTTGCAAGCAATGTCCTGATTGATTTTTTCGGGTAAAATTTCACCAGAACCCTCAATTTAAGGTAAAATAGACCTGTCACTGGGTGTAGTGACCTTCTTGATACCACGAGAAAGTTGCCAGAAATTCTTTTGTTCTACATTATTCTACCTTTTTGGCAAGTAGCTGCATCTGTTTTTTCACTATCTGAATATATTGTTTACAAGAGCAGATTATCTTGTGAAAATGGCGCGGGCACAGGTCTGTCACTGGTTTTCGGGTCAGTGGTGTTACTGTAACTGAAATCGGAGCCAAAAAGCGAACGCTCAAATTAGAAACAAAGTTTTGCCACCAGGCGTCTTCTTTTCCAAGCGGGGATAAGCTTGAGATTCCAAAGGATGTGTTTTGTGAAACTCTTTTCAGTAATTCAGTCATTTCTAGCTCCAAATTTTCAGCGTATGTTTATTACCGGTCACTGGTGTTACGAGTCAGGATCAACATGTAGTGGCTCCTCAGTTAAAATATTAACTGATAATAAAGAAATGTGCGTATGAATTACAAAAGCATTGTTTTTGGACCGTCACGACAATATACGACGGAGCAACAACCAATTCCGTCCAAAATGTCAGTGGTGTTACCTGTCAGTGGTGTTACTATTTGTACGGTAACACCATTGACAATAATGATGATTTTGCTCCAAATTTCAGTACAACATGAATTTACCTTTCTTCCAGATAACACTAAGTTAAGGAGTCTTTATCATATACGAGTTTTGCCCCTAAATAGCTTTCACTTACGGCTGCATTTTTGCCTCTATGAACAAATTGGTCACTGGTGTTACACGAGGTCAGTGGTGTTACTCGAGGTCACTGGTGTTACCAGGTTGTCACTGGTGTTACATTTCAGTTGGACAAATATTTGAAGAAGAAAAAGCAGTTTTATCAGAAGGCTTTTCATATACGCGTTTTGCCCCTAAATATTCTTCACTTGCAACTGCATTTTTGCGTCGATGAACAAATTAATCAGTGGTTTGTGTTACACGAGGTCAGTGGTGTTACCGGATTGTCACTGGTGTTACGGATGCAAGAATCGTCTAGAAATTCAGAAACACTTGTTAAGTTGTCCCATATTTCGAAAAAGAAAAAAAAATCGATTAGTATAAAGTCAGCATCAAGAATAAATAGGTTTATAATACAGAATCTACATGAATGGTTGATACATGCGGTCCAATTGGCTGATTTTGGTGAGCTAAGTAGCATAATTAGGATATTAAAAACAAACTTTTTTTCTTAACTTCAATATTTTTTCATCATTGGTCATAGTTACACGCAATGTATTGCCCAGCATATGTGTATCTTACTAGTTCTGTCCGCTTAGTGCCCAATCTACTGATCATTTCTGTGTAACACCACTGACATGATTGAAGATAACTTCACCGTTAAGTGTTACGAAAAATTTATTATTCGGAATTTCTGCCTTTATTGTAAGTGTTATAAAGAGTTTTGTCAGTGGAGACTCTGTTGAAATCAAATTCTGTAGTCAGTGATGATCTTGATTTTGAGATATTTCTCCAAGTGAAAATGTGCCTTTCTGTGAGTTAGGTGCGCAATTGGCTTTTTCGTTGATATTTTCCATTATCCCCTATCTCTTAACATGGTGCTAAATAGCACTGGTGACAATATAGTGCAGATATTTTGCTAATCTTTGGTGCCGGGGTTTAAAGGCGATATAATTCTTCTAATTATCATCTAAATTGCATAGATTCGCACAGAATGGAAAGGTAATATATCGTCTATTTAGCGTAGATTCGCAAATCGATTTGTCATTCACTTTATTGTCACATAAGGGAGAGTCAATATATTGTCTATTTAGCGTAGATTCGCAAATGTGTTTACCTCGTGGAGATGGCAGAGAAGACAAAATATTGTCTAATTAGCACTTTGATAATCTCATCTAAATTGCAAAGATTCGCGCTTCATGGAGAGTTAATATATTGTCAATTTAGCGTAGATTCGCAATTCTGTTTTACCTCGTCGAGATGGCAGAGAAGACAATATATTGTCTAATTAGCACTTTGATAATCTCATCTAAATTGCATAGATTGGCACTTCATGGAAAGTTAATATATTGTATATTTAGCGTAGATTCGCAAATCTGTTTTACCTCGTCGAGATTGCAGAGAAGACAATATATTGTCTAATTAGCACTTTGATAATCTCATCTAAATTGCATAGATTCGCACTTCATGGAAAGTTAATATATTGTCTATTTACCGTAGATTCGCAAATGTGTTTTAACTTCGGCGAAATTTCACAGAAGACAATATATTGTCTAATTAGCACTTTGATAATCTCATCTAAATTGCATAGATTCGCACTGCATGGTAAGGTAATATATCGTCTATTTAGCGTAGATTCGCAAATCGATTTGTCATTCACTTTATTGTCACATAAGGGAGAGTTAATATATTGTCTATTTAGCGTAGATTCGCAAATGTGTTTACCTCGTCGAGATGGCAGAGAAGACAATATATTGTCTAATTAGCACTTTGGTAATCTCATCTAAATTGCATAGATTCGCACTTCACGGAGAGTTAATATATTGTCCATTTAGCGTAGATTCGCAAATGTGTTTACCTCGTGGAAATGGCAGAGAAGACAATATATTGTCTAATTAGCACTTTGATAATCTCATCTAAATTGCATAGATTCGCACTTCATCGAGAGTTAATATATTGTCAATTTAGCGTAGATTCGCAATTCTGTTTTACCTCGTCGAGATGGCAGAGAAGACAATATATTGTCTAATTAGCACTTTGATAATCTCATCTAAATTGCATAGATTCGCACTTCATGGAGAGTTAATATATTGTCAATTTAGCGTAGATTCGCAATTCTGTTTTACCTCGTCGAGATGGCAGAGAAGACAATATATTGTCTAATTAGCACTTTGATAATCTCATCTAAATTGCATAGATTCGCACTTCATGGAGAGTTAATATATTGTATATTTAGCGTAGATTCGCAAATCTGTTTTACCTCGACGAGATTGCAGAGAAGACAATATATTGTCCAATTAGCACTTTGATAATCTCATCTAAATTGCATAGATTCGCACTTCATGGAAAGTTAATATATTGTCTATTTAGCGTAGATTCGCAAATGTGTTTTAACTACGGCGAAATTTCCCAGAAGACAATATATTGTCTAATTAGCACTTTGATAATCTCATCTAAATTGCATAGATTCGCACTGCATGGTAAGGTAATATATCGTCTATTTAGCGTAGATTCGCAAATCGGTTTGTCATTCACTTTATTGTCACATAAGGGAGAGTTAATATATTGTCTATTTAGCGTAGATTCGCAAATGTGTTTACCTCGTCGAGATGGCAGAGAAGACAATATATTGTCTAATAAGCACTTTGATAATCTCATCTAAATTGCATAGATTCGCACTTCACGGAGAGTTAATATATTGTCTATTTAGCGTAGATTCGCAAATGTGTTTACCTCGTGGAGATGGCAGAGAAGACAATATATTGTCTAATATAGCACTTTGATAATCTCATCTAAATTGCATAGATTCGCACTTCATGGAGAGTTAATATATTGTTAATTTAGCGTAGATTCGCAATTCTGTTTTACCTCGTCGAGATGGCAGAGAAGACAATATATTGTCTAATTAGCACTTTGATAATCTCATCTAAATTGCATAGATTCGTACTTCATGGAAAGTTAATATATTGTATATTTAACGTAGATTCGCAAATCTGTTTTACCTCGACGAGATTGCAGAGAAGACAATATATTGTCTAATTAGCACTTTGATAATCTCATCTAAATTGCATAGATTCGCACTTCTGTGAAAGTTAATATATTGTATATTTAGCGTAGATTCGCAAATCTGTTTTACCTCGTCGAGATTGCAGAGAAGACAATATATTGTCTAAATAGCACTTTGATAATCTCATCTCAATTGCATAGATTCGCACTTCATGGAAAGTTAATATATTGTCTATATAGCGTAGATTCGCAAATGTGTTTTAACTTCGGCGAAATTTCACAGAAGACAATATATTGTCTAATTAGCACTTTGATAATCTCATCTAAATTGCATAGATTCGCACTGCATGGTAAGGTAATATATCGTCCATTTAGCGTAGATTCGCAAATCGATTTGTCATTCACTTCGTTGTCACATCAGGGAGAGTTAATATATTGTCTATTTAGCGTAGATTCGCAAATGTGTTTACCTCGTCGAGATGGCAGAGAAGACAATATATTGTCTAATTAGCACTATCTCATCTAAATTGCATAGATTCGCACTTCAGGGAAAGTTAATATATCGTATATTTAGCGTAGATTCGCAAATCTGTTTTACCTCGTCGAGATAGCAGAGAAGACAATATATTGTCTAATTAGCACTTTGATAATCTCATCTAAATTGCATAGATTCGCACTTCATGGAAAGTTAATATGTTGTCTATTTAGCGTAGATTCGCAAATGTGTTTTAACTTCGGCGAGATTGCAGAGAAGACAATATATTGTCTAAATAGCACTTTGATAATCTCATCTAAATTGCATAGATTCGCACTTCATGAAAGTTAATATATTGTATATTTAGCGTAGATTCGCAAATCTGTTTTACCTCGTCGAAATTGCAGAGAAGACAATATATTGTCTAATTAGCACTTTGATAATCTCATCTAAATTGCATAGATTCGCACTGCATGGTAAGGTAATATATTGTATATTTAGCGTAGATTCGCAAATCTGTTTTACCTCGTCGAGATTGCAGAGAAGACAATACATTGTCTAAATAGCACTTTTATAATCTCATCTAAATTGCATAGATTCGCACTTCATGGAAAGTTAATATATTGTATATTTAGCCTAGATTCGCAAAACTGTTTTACTTCATCGAGATTGCAGAGAAGACAATATATTGTCTAATTAGCACTTTGATAATCTCATCTAAATTGCATAGATTCGCACTTCACGGAGAGTTAATATATTGTCTATTTAGCGTAGATTCGCAAATGTGTTTACCTCGTCGAGATTGCAGAGAAGACAATATATTGTCTAAATAGCACTTTGATAATCTCATCTAAATTGCATAGATTCGCACTTCATGGAAAGTTAATATACTGTCTATTTAGCGTAGATTCGCAAATGTGTTTTAACTTCGGCGAAATTTCAGAGAAGACAATATATTGTCTAATTAGCACTTTGATAATCTCATCTAAATTTCATAGATTCGCACTGCATGGTATGGTAATATATCGTCTATTTAGCGTAGATTCGCAAATCGATTTGTCATTCACTTTATTGGCACATAAGGGAGAGTTAATATATTGTCTATTTAGCGTAGATTCGCAAATGTGTTTACCTCGTCGAGATGGCAGAAAAGACAATATATTGTCTAATTAGCACTTTGATAATCTCATCTAAATTGCATAGATTCGCACTTCACGGAGAGTTAATATATTGTCTATTTAGCGTAGATTCGCAAATGTGTTTACCTCGTGGAGATGGCAGAGAAGACAATATATTGTCTAATTAGCACTTTGATAATCTCATCTAAATTGCAGATTCGCACTTCATGGAGAGTTAATATATTGTCAATTTAGCGTAGATTCGCAATTCTGTTTTACCTCGTCGAGATGGCAGAGAAGACGATATATTGTCTAAATTTTATTCGTCATATTTTGTTGAATAGGAAGCAATATATTGTCTAATTAGAGCATTGATAATGTGATGTAAATTGCAAATATCCGCAATTGAAGAAGACTTAATATACTTTCTAATAACATATATTCACAAAGCGGTTTAACCCTATCGATCATGCTTCATTCTCTATTGTTGAACCCAGAAATGATATGTTGTTAATATAACAATAATACATGTATTATCTATGCAGCAGTAAATCCTTAACAAGTAAATTGAATGTGGATATCCCTTGTTTGTTGAACCTAGAAATGCCATATTGTTACAATCACTATAAAACCATTAAGTGAACAATTCTCGTGAGAACCAAATGGCATTCGACACTAGGGGTTGCGTCAAAATGATAAAAGGTCGACAATAATTTGATGATATTCCGTGCAGATTTTAGCAACTATCTCCCTAAAAAAAGAACTATATAGTCATCTGTGAGTCCATCCAAGGGGTGGTTTTAAAATTTGCAGTGCTATCGCGAAAGGCGGCGAATGTCCTCTCGGACTTACAGAAATGATAATGACAATGTCGCTCATGACAATGCTTCACCTTTGATTGTTGAACCTAGAAATGGCATATTGTTACCATGAAAACAATTCGAAGAAAGGGCGTTAATCACGAAAGCTGAAAACCTGGACTCTCTGGTATATTGTTTAACGATAATCTTTGCTCCATGCTACATGTAATGCTACATTATTATCTTCGCAAATATATCATGTCATAAGTACATGTAATTTGGATCACCTTCTTCCACAAAAATGATATTAGATACCTGTGCATTGCGTTTACGTGATAAAATGATATAATTATATCTTGTACGATTTATCACACATCATTCGCACTGACATTTTCTTCCTCCGGTAGTGGCGCTATAGTCATGTCTTTGTCTCTTCAATGGGTGGTATTGGGTCCATCGACATTAGGAACACAAGAAGCTGCTTCACCGAAGAATCAGAACGGCCATATGTTGTTAATACATGTAATAAGCCAGTAATTAAAATTGTTGTTATGAAACACTCTTGTCGATTAACAGCGATACATACACAAATATTGTGTACGGGATACAAAAGTTGTTATCCATAAAATAGCCTTTTATTATATGTGGTATCAGGTCGTTTCGTCACGCGATATTCCGGCAAGCTACATTTCGGTAAGCGACATTTCGTCACGCGACTTTGACATGTGAAAATGTCGCGTGCCACAATGTCGTACTCTTCACTTTGTGCCGAAATGTTGCATGCCGAAATCTCGTATATGCCGAGATGTCGCGTGCCGAAATGTCGCGGATTTGTTATATATTCGACTTTTTACTGGAGATATATGTGTCACTTGAGGGATATGTGTCACTTGAGGGGAGATTTGGAGTGTTTGATTCATACTTTTACTTCATTACCAGAAACTGAAATAGAATATCGACAATGTACAAAGAAAGTTAAAACCTGACATGGAGATATCCAAACCATAGTTTATTAGGTCTACACTCATATAATTTGGGTTTCGATAGAAAAAACTCGGTAAAACAAAAGCCCGCTGCAACTGATATTTTCGATCATGGTCACATATGCTTTATTTCTTGTCCATGGACGCATTTCTGTGTTTGATGATATACCAGAGAGAAAAGGTAAATCTGTATCGGTGATTCTGCGGACGTTATATTTAAACTGGCCAAACCATTGAAATGACTTTTCGGTACATTGAGTGTTGACTTCGTGTGTTTTGACGATTTTTTCTAACTTGGGAGTGAAATCTTTCTGTTTATGGACGGCTTCGCAGAAAGTGATCAGAGCGGATATGCCTATTATGCCTCCGTTCGCTAAATCTGGTAAAATCACTCGTTTGGGAACGATGATAAGCATAAGTATGTATCAATCTCAGTAAAGTCAGATATAATATCACGGAATACATGTATTATATCTAAATTCAGCCCTATATAAATCCCGTGCGAGTTGAAACTACTATTGTTAGCCTATCAGATGGATAGCTGGTTGTGACTATTTCAAAATCACGCCCACAGTAATTACACGCGGTAGCTCGTGGTCTAATATATAAACATTATCCCGAAACAGTTTCCAAATAAGGCATCATTTCCCGGCAGGGTCCCGTAAACATGAACGAGTTTACTCCCGCCGAAAAATCTGGCTTTGTTAGGGGTAGAAAATATCAAAAGATTGTGCCGTGCGAATATGTTAATCTCATTGGAGTAAACGTCAATTATTGTCAGAGCGAAAAGGTTGAAATGGTCGTGATTGTCTGATTTTGGGATCTTACATTGAACACTTTCATCACCCCAATCTGTGTCTCCTCCCGATTTATACCTCCATAATTAGTTTAAAGTCAGCATCAAGAATAATTAGCTTTATTATACAAAATCTACATGAATGGTTGATACATGCGATTCAACTGGCTGATTTTGGTGAGCT
Source organism: Hanleya hanleyi (assembly GCA_036873755.1). Classification (NCBI taxonomy): domain Eukaryota; kingdom Metazoa; phylum Mollusca; class Polyplacophora; order Lepidopleurida; family Hanleyidae; genus Hanleya; species Hanleya hanleyi. The sequence continues at coordinate 12,694 of JAVTVY010013328.1, forward strand.
ATGTAGCATAATTAGAATACTAAAAACAAACTTGTTTTCTTAACTTCAATTTTTTTCATCGTTGGTCATAGTTACACGCAATATATTGCCTAGTATGTGTGTATCTTCCTATTTCTGTCCTCTTAGTGCCCAATATACTGATAATTCCTGTGTAACACCAGTGACATAATTGAAGACAAGTGTTAGGAAAAGTTTATTATTCGGAATGTCTGCATTTATTGTACGCATTATAAAGAGTTTTGTCAATGGAGACTCTGTTGAAATCAAATTCTGTAGTCATTGGTGATCTTGATTTTCAGATATTTCCCCAAGTGAAAATGTGCCTTTCCGTGAGAATGACCCCACAGTGCTATTTAGACAATATATTGTGAAGCTGGCGTGTGAAATTGAATCTGCGAATCTAAAAACAGATTTGCGAATCTACGCTAAATATACAATATATTATTCACTTTCCCACAGTGCTATTTAGACAATATATTGTGAAGCCGGCGTGTGAAATTGAATCTGCGAATCTACGCTAAATAGACAATATATTAAGTATGCAGGAGGTGCGAATCGATGCAATTTAGATGCGATTATCAAAGTGCTAATTAGACAATATATTGTCTTCTCTGCAATCTCGACGAGGTAAAACAGATTTGCGAATCTACGCTAAATATACAATATATTAACTTTCCCCAAAGTGCGAATCTATGCAATTTAGATGAGATTATCAAAGTGCTAATTAGACAATATATTGTCTTCTCTGCAATCTCGACGAGGTAAAACAGATTTGCGAATCTACGCTAAATATACAATATATTAACTCTCCCTGAAGTGCGAATCTATGCAATTTAGATGAGATTATCAAAGTGCTAATTAGACAATATATTGTTTCTTTCTGGGGAACAAGAGCTCCAAGTCCCAGCATCGCACATATGTATATAGTCTACATTTTATGCAAATCATTCGTGTATTTCGAAAAGGAAAACGCCGACATTCTCGGTATGAGCAAACTGAGAAGAATGGAATGTGCTCGCGTGAAGCTTTCTCGCGGACAGGTTAAGGAAAGAGATATTCAGCGTTTTAGGTCATGTTACATTGTACGTCACAGGTTATGTTGACTTTGGTCCATGGAAGATGAGCGTTATCCGCTTTAATAAGTATCGGCGACCTCAGTGGGGTATAACTTGTCATTGACGTCACGGACAAGTCGAACGATATTCTCGCTCACCCGAATCAGTCGGTGTACCTCCATTCGCAACTTCTCGGGGATCTCCGGTTTGAGATGTCCCCTTCGTAGATTTCCCCTCGGGAGTTCCGAATGGGTGTACCTCGTGTGAGGGAGGATACTCGAACAGTGTCGATCATTCCGTCAGCAAGTTTACTCTGCTGCATAATCTGGTAGTGGGATGAATTCTCATTCAATATTTACGTTCAGTTGAATCGATGCAGGGGGCATATTGCGGTCGGTGGATTTGTTGGGGGAGAAACAGAATATATTGTATAATTAGCATCTCGTTCTAAATAGCAAAGTATCCTAGAAAATATCTGCAAATTAGCAACTTTGCTAATTAGATTCTAAATAGATGCGAGAGAATATAAGCCAATCGCGCACCTTAATGCTTTCTGTGAGAATGACCCACTAGATAACAATTTCTGAGTTTATTGAGTTGTTTAAACTACACGATTCATGGAAAATTAGGTAATAAAGCTAGGTGGCAACTCACTAGGTTAGCGTTACACTGTGATGAAGATCAAAGCAGTGATGCGAACAATGTGACGAGACAATAATAACATAAAGACTGAAAATAAATCCGAAATGGTAAATATCGTAGCTAGTACTCAACACGGCATGTGCAAGAAACCCAGACGCGGGCGTGGTGTGCACACGCACTGACATCCCGGCTCACGTACGGCTCTCCAACCGGTCCAAATTTAGCCTTGTTCGAGATGGGAGGTCCGATTATAAACTGCTATATCTGAAAAAATATAGGTTCCCCCAAACGTATTTACCCCTACAAAGTTTCTACAATATATCACCTTCCCTATGCTACAAATTAATGTAATTTATGATTTTATTTGGCGGATCTAAATTCGATTTAAACGAAGTAGTAGTGTGAATCCCTTCTCCATGTTAAACGAAACGAGAGAATGCCTTGACCGACAGCATAGGTCTACAAAAGACGATTGATTTCTCCCTCTTGCATTACCAATGAAACATTTATTTACCCCTCACCAGAAAGACAAATGTTTACCTGAAAAATTCATGTAATTATATTTGTGAAAAAATATGAAAAATTACGTCAAAACACTTTTGAAAGAGACCGAAATTCAGCTTTTTTGGCGGAGTCACGGTCGGCTGAACACCTACGGTTGTGTCTGATTGAATATGCTGGACAGCGGCCTTATGGCAAGCCGTTTTACTTTTTATTCGGCATTTGCTGATATCATCAAATATTTGCTGATATCTTCAAATGATTTGATGATATCATCAAATGATTTGCTGATATCATCAAATGATTTGCTGATATCACCAAATCAGTCGATTTGCTGATATAACCAAATGATTTGAAGATATCACCAAATGGTTTGATGATATCAGCAAATCATTTGATGATATCAGCAAATCATTTGATGATATCATCAAATCGAGTGATTTGCTGATATCAGCAAATCATTTGATGATATCATTAAATATGGCGGAATGTGAAAATAAGTCTAAATGTTAATGCCTGCTCCCTTCTCATCCTGTTGTTTGATAATTTATACCTTGTGGTAAAGCTATCTACCGACAAATCACATGCAATATCTATTACGGTACTTAAAGAACCAGACAATAACAATAAAACCTAGCATATACCTTACGCCAAACTTTACTAATAAATGACAAGTAGAATCATAAATATAAGGACATTCAAATAAATATACAGCAGAGAAGATAAACTTTTCCATCCCGGGTTATTGACTTGTAGACACAAATTCATTAGATCTGCATTTGAGTATAATCGGGGTGAGGCGAAAGGGGATAATGGTTTCGGGAAAGCCGGTCAGCATGAAGCATATTAAGGCAGAGCCGATTGTCGTTCTTCTTCACTGGTCGGATTTTAGGGCAGAAGATAAGGCATAGCCGCGCATACAGCAATAAATTAATCTCTATGACCCTTTACTGACCCGTAACAGGAGACCAGGCTCTTACGATAAAAACAGAACTAACCAAGCCACAATGAAGTCATATGGCTTTTGTTTATCTTTATATGATGTGGGTACTGTAATCAAATAGTACTAAAGCCGATACAGATTGAAACAGTTGTGTGGCATTATTTATCTAAGCATGTCCCCTGTAAATTCAGTATGATCTCAAGCGCTATTTGTTGAACATTCTGATCACTTTTCAATTCTGTGTTATATCTATGTTGACCGTGCCGGGGGTCCGGTCGGATGTACACAGAAACTCGTGTGCGAGGTAGGTCCACCACAGTGGTTAATGGTCAGGACCTACTGATCAAGCGCCGCTAATGTGGTTAGAAATACTGGAGCGAGCCTGTGAAACGGAACATGCGCTGTGACGAAGTTTATTGTCATTCTGAACAGGGAGCCTTCCATGTTATGGTTCATACTTTGACCTTCCACCATATTTAATGATATCATCAAATATAAAGTATTTGCTGATATCATCAAATCATTTGCTGATATCAGCAAATCAATTGCTGATATCATCAAATCATTTGATGATATCAGCAAATCATTTGCTGATATCAACAAATAAAGCGTTTTTGATGATATCATCAAATGATTTGCTGATATCAGCAAATCATTTGATGATATCAGCAAATCAGTTGCAGATATCATCAAATGATTTGGTGATATCAGCAAATATTTGCTGATATCAACAAATATTTGCTGATATCAGTAAATATTTGTTGATATCAGCAAATATTTGATGATATCAGTAAATCATTTCATGATATCAGCAAATATTTGATGATATCACCAAATACTGAATAAAAGGTAAAACGGCTTGCCATACGGCCTGAGGTCAACATATGGTCAGCGTATAGCGTGTGCGAGTTTAGTCTCATTGATATATGACAGGCTTTCTTTGGTAGGCCTTATGTTTAGAACTGATCCAGGCGATGATAGGGCCCAACTATTGTGATTCAAGCGAGATTTAGACCTCAGACCATAAATGACGAGGAGTTGCGTGTTTAACTCCGTGGATTTAGTTTAAAGACGTTCCTCGCCTTTGCTGATGGTTAAGGATATTTCCCATGCACCCCAACCAAGTAGCCTTGGCCATGAAATCACGTGACTTTAGGGCCATGAAATCACGTGACTTCATGAAATCACGTGCTTGAATGCTGTTCAGCGTGATTACGTCTAATTAGGATGCAAATTTGCGCTAATTAGCGTTAAATCAGTATTACTGGTTACGGGTTAGGGTTAGGTTTAGGGTTTGGGGGTTAGGGGGTTAGGGTTAGGGTTAGGTTTGTGTTAGGTATATAAAAAAAGATCCAACGGTTGCTTTCAGCTGCTCCCGTGGCTCAGGGGTAAGATGCCTGACTATGGAGCAAAGAATGGCGGGTTCGATCCCCGTCGGTGCCAGTTTGGTTATTTTCGGACAGGTTTTTTCTAGCTCGTAAATTGTTGGACGGGTAAATACAGTGCCCCAACAACATGTGAAAATTGATGGAAAAAAGTTCAACAAATAACAGGCCACTTGGTTGGGCATTTGCGTACACTTCGCCATCCATAAGATGGCTTGCGAATCGTGTGTCTCCATTATCGCGGAGCGATATCCGGTGTTTTACCGGATTCTGTTCGGCCTTCATCCGGCGGAGAACAGTCTCGAAAACTCTAATAAATTACAGGTTTTCATACATACCTCGGAAACAGATATTGCCTGGGCTTACAAAATATATATGTATGAATAACTTTCGTATCATCCAAGAGGTGTGGTAGATCTGTAAATTTGAACAAGTAGATCATCACATGACTCGAAACTGGCGGGTTACGTTGGGGTTACGTCGGTAGACTTTAGCGGATTGGCTGACGAAGTCACGTGGTATTGATTTATGGAAAGTCCCTCAAGCAGTTGCCGAAAGTAGTCTGAAATGGATACACACGATCCCAGGGTCAGTCTTACCGCGTATAGATGACCGAAATGGTTACAGGTTGTTGGTTGGGGTGCATGGGAACTATCCTCGACCTTTGCTGATGCGCACAACGTCGCGCATGTATTTATGGGTGCACTCCACACTAGGCCACGGTTTCGCACAAATGGCCCCTCCCTAATTTCATAATAAGGAAGGTCGCCTGTTTTGGACAGCATGGTAATTCTTCTTCCCTTTCTACTAGCTGATATCTGTAGTATCACCCTGCTAGACGTAACCATTTCTTCAAACGAGGATATAACAATTGCTTGCTTAACGCATCTACGCGCCACTACAGAGTTAATGGTTTCCGGCACTGAATATCTGGCAGGACAAAATCCTCACTTTTTCGGGGAACGAAAATGATGATTCCCTTATGGCGATAACATTTTACAAAAAACGAGTAGGTCGACCCCCTGATTTTTTTCGCTTTTTAAAATGCCCGTTGGACGGAGAAACTTTCACAAGTCTAACAAGAAAATCATTTCGTTTGTTTTCTCTGGATGGTGGGTCGAATTTGGCACATTTTCGTACATTTTATGGAGTTTTTCACAAAAGTTGAAGAAGGTTTAAGGAGGATTGCACGTCTTTCCTTTTCAAATTAAATAGCTCACTTGTGTCCTGGAGTAATGGCATGGGTGTGCCCATTCAGAAAATATATACTTTTACAGGGGTTTTGTTAAAGATTTTACATATATTTGAGGGCGAAGACCCGAACCCATGTCTATTTTAACCGCACATCATTTAGGTGTGGAATGCACCCTATAGCGCGAATGTCAAGTGACGTTGCAGTAGGTAGTCTCCCTTTGATCACGCTGATAACAGCACACGCCATAGCAACGTCAATTGATTTCCGGCCACTTTTAGAGGAAATCTGCGTCGAACGATGTTAGAAGTCAAGCGATTTCGGTGACCCCATTATTGGATGGGAATAATTAGCTATAGGCTTTAACAGTTCGACAATTCCATGAGCAAATTATCATTGAATTCAGATGGAAATGGTCCAGTCTGAAAGACAAAGACCACGTGAACATGAGCAGCGCCCATTGATATTCGGTGGTGTGTGACAATTTTTGGGGCAAAATCGTACAATTTAAATTTCATCATTTTTTTTTACAAATTAGACAAAAACGCCCCATAGGTGGCGTCATGAGCTTGAAAGTGAGTTCGATGACTTAGTAATGTTTTTTTTAAATGAATTCGTATATTTCCAAGGTACATCCGTGCAAAATTTTGTGAAATTCTGAAGATGATTTCTTAGGGTGAGGAACGTCCTTTTATTGGGCCTAAAGATTGTGGTTCAAGCCAGATTCAGATCTCAGACCATATGGTGTGTTTAACTCAGTGGATTTCGCTTTAAAATAGTATCTTTTTCATTTGTTCGATGGATTCAATATTGAGTGAGGACGGTACATTCATTTATCTCGGCCAAGAAGGGACAGTGGTACTCCGGCGGTAATTGTATCATATTATTATTGACTCCGGCGATAGTCAGATCTCACTCCGCCGTATGTTGTATCACCACTTCCACACAGGTCATACTCATGCGTCTTAAAATCATCGAAATTCTTCCTTTTCACATATAAATATCATCTTGCCATTAAAAGGCAACCTCGTTTTACATAACGATCGTAGGTATATTCTTGATTAATTAGATAAAATGCATATTTGATGTAGTTTTTCTAAGAAAGGTTTCTAGATTCGGCTTCTAATGGATGTAATTGTGTATTTAGAATTATGCCGTTCTCAAAAACACGTCAGCTAGTTAAATAAACGTACCATCTAACGATTGAGACAATTTGATACTGTTGATAGGGTATGGTTCTGACATATCAACGTAAAAACCAACAAGTTGTCCTACCATTTTTCACGATCTTTCCTCCGGCGGAAGTTCACCCTCCGGCGGAAGCTGGAGCAGCCGTTTGGTATGCAGGGTGTGGTGAAGCGATAAATTGTTAGATGTTCGAGAGGAGCATGTCCGGTCAAGGCAAAATAATCAGCCAAGCACCGAAAAGGTCTGTAAACCACATAGCACAGCGTACCCATATGAGTATCTAGATTTATAGCACGTGCAAGCTAAAGCCTGATGTCTTTTCATTATTTTTTAATTTGGGACACAGGATTGCTATGCCGATTAGGAGAATGTTAAAATGGCATATTAATTAAAGGACGTGGAACAATAGATAGATTAATGCGCCTGAAGTTTTGGAGCATTGGTTTCGAAGGAATCAAAGTTATTGAGCAAAAACGCCCCTTTTTTCCTCCATTTTATAGAGCGGGATCGCTCAAACATGGCAATATGATTTTGTCTTTATTGATTTTCATATATATTTATTGATAAGGGTCTCCCTAACATGATTACGTTGGGGGGAAAGAACAATGTGCTATCAACACGCTGATGCTTTTGGCAAAAAGATACATTTACCGGTACACAAATAAAGGCGATTTGAAATTGAAAAAAAAAGAGATGATACGATAAGGCGGCATTTTGGCCTATACGTGGTGCCGTTGAAATCGAAAAAATAAAATGGCTCCATTTAGATCCTTTTTTTTCAGGAAATAGCACATGATACGGATTCCAATTTCATGTCATAATACGTAATCATAAAGCGATCCAGGTAGAACTTTCACATATTGTGTACATATATTTTCTGTTGCCGTAACACAATTATTTTAGGACATTTCATCTTTCCGATGAGAGATGTTATCAGGGGAGTTAATGACGTCGCGAAAACTATGGAAATAGGAACACTCAAAGTTTTTTACATAAAAAAGTGGATCGAAGACCCACACTTTTTATTCGATGATAAAAAGATCGCATGACGGGGAAACAGTGTTCAAAATATCAGCATAGCTCACATGATGGTTTCCGAGTTTGGAGATTGTTTCGTAGTCTTAAAATGCAGTTTTCAACGCCATACATTTGAATTAAATGTAAAGTCATATAAAATTTATTCATTTATTATCGACTTTCCGGTGTGTTTATGATCCAATAAAAAAACAATGCATGCGGATATATCTGTAGGCCTATGCTTTGAATTCCTTGCCTTGCTGCGCAGAAAATGTATTTTCCATGATTTTGGCAAAAACACCTGTGACATGGTGATATTCGCGGGTATATACAGAAAAATCTAGATCTAAGACCATTTAATTTATTTAAGTTCTACTGATCAACACCCCCGCTATTCACACCACAAAATCTAGGGTTGGCCACTGGACTCGACAACGTTTCCACTCTCAGAAAGTATTAAATTGAAATTGTTGTATGTATAACACTATAAATGTCCGAGAATTGACAAAAAGCGTTGAAAAAAAAAGTTTTATATCCCACATTATATTCCAGTATGATGAGCAATACAACACTATACAAGTGTTAAATTCAGCCTAGTAAAGTGTAGCATAATGTTAGATATTTTTTCAACACTTTCTGAGAGTGTTACAAATATAACAGTTTATATGATGGTGTAACACCTCGGACATTAATAATGTTAAATAAAACGCTTTCATTTTAAGAGTGTTGAGATCATCTTCATTATATCAAGCCAATTTCTTCGTTCTCACTTCGAACCTTCGGACTAAGGTCATGTGCATTGTGTACCGGTACGTAATTTTCCGAGCTCCCAATGACGAGACCGAACTGACTCGATCATCTTTCGTGCATGCGTGCGCAACTTGGCATCAGACAAATCCGCACAATATATCTCTGGTTCTCGGCCTGTTCATACGACTTGATTTGTAGATCTTTGTCCAACACTTTCCATGCACCGAACCTGTAGAGATAGTTGTCAGGAATTGGTAGAGATCGTTGTAATTGTAATTTCCGAAAAGTACATTGTGCACACATATTTTCACATAAACTTGCTGATTTTTACCCGTATATGTGAAATCTGACTGGAATTTGACAATATTTCTTTATAAAGTAGCCCCTTTCTATCAGAATTTCAATTCAAGACATTAAAGACCGGTAAATTTCATCACATTCTCAATACTGAATCGTCGATGGGGCGATCGGTGTCCCTGATTATGAAATAATCAGAGGACGCACGTTTGAAACAAGAACGAAATGTATTTCCTCGTATATTTAGGCGTACGCTGCGCTATATCATTCCGAGTATTACTCAGGTCTTCCTGGCAAAATAAGCTAAAATTGGTACATACCACTGCTCGTAAACCCGTAATATTAGCTGGTGGAGATCGTTGTGCAGATGGTAGAGATCGTTTGCACTGGTAGAGATCTGTTTGGATACATACCGTGCTGTGGTTCTGATAGGCCAGCCATTCTGGTTTCTGTGGTTGCGCTATCCGGGCTGCTCGACCCATCCGTCGATATTTTCTGTTTTGATTGAAATACTACGCAACGACATAAAAAAAGATTCAAAATACATTTTGAAGCGCAAATACTGGTCTGTACGACAAGTGTTACTGCTGCTCAATATTTGTGTACGACGTATAACAAACTGAATTGCCGGAGATCAATTCTTATCGCCTGGAAATCGAACCGAAAATAATACTAAGCCGGTATTACTAATCGGGAACCAGTTGAATCAAATTTTGATTGTTGTTGTAACCGGTATTTACCCGCCAATGATAACAAAGGGCTGGGGTTCCCGAATGTCTCGCGGTTTCTTCTTCGACAGGTGTTCTGCGCCTCAACCTTGAAATTTTGTCATTGAAATGAATCCATTGAAATGCACCTAGCACAAACACTTCAATCTCCAGGGCATATTATGGAAGGCAAACACCGCCAAAAATACAACAGTGAAACAAATAAGCTTGAGTCAAATGATTAACGTTCATTTGACAAACGAACAACATACAGGCAAACAGTTAACGTTCGTTTACCAAACAATTAACGTTCATTTGACAGACGATTAACGTACAGTCAAACGAACATCAGACAGTCAAACGATTAACGCACAGTCAAACAAACATCAGACAGTCAAACGATTAACGTAGTCAAACGAACAACAGACAGTCAAACGATTAACGTACAGTGAAATGAACATCAGACAACAGAGGGCGTCACCGTCACAGTGAGGGGAGATAATTTGGATGGTCGTCTGGACTAAGAGAGTGGAGGTCAACAGGTCCCCATCTACGAGCAGACCGTCCACTAGCAGAACGTCCATCACCAGGACGGTTTGGGGCTATATAAAAATGCGGATTCCAATGGCCACATCGGGTACAGACTGCGGACCTCTATTTCTAACGGCCACAGACTTTAATAGAAATCGAACCACGATCATGATATCTGAATCTAGGACAAAAGCAGCAGTGGACAAAAGCCCCAGGTACAAAAGCGCCGCGTACAAAAGCCACAGAGGCTAAAGCTCTAGCGGACAGAAGTCCCAAACCAATTAATTAAAAACCAATAAATCGAATAGCGCGATCGGGCTATTGTACCATAAATACCGGGCTATTTAGATAGGCACTACAAGAAAATTTATATAAGCGTACCATTTAATTATCCAAATAGACCCGATCGCGCTATTCGACCCTTACGGTATGTACTGCCTCTTATTTTTATCGATTATTAAGTATCACTTCGATGAAAAAAAAGAAGAAAAAAAGTGGTTATTAATCAGTAACAAAAAAACAAACAAAAAAAACGGCTGAATAGAGCGATTTGAGCTATTCGTCCTTTTGCAGAACTGACGACAGCGCGCTCAGTGGACTCTACACACGTGTGCGCATTGCAACATTCAACCAGTTATGACAGTTTTGAGATAGAAAATTATGGTAATACTCCAATACTATGGGGTGGACGGCCACAGGTAAAAAGCTGTTTTTATAGCTCCAACAATAACGGTGCATTTATACCATCTTTTTCCGTGTTTTTTTTTGGGGTGTGTTTCCAATGAATATGATGTACAATAGAATCAATATTCATCGAGTACCGAATCGGAATAACATATATTTGTTTCAGAACCTAAAGTCGCGTAGAGCTCATTTGACTCAAAAAGATATCAACAGCACAATTGTCTTCTAGTTAAATGACTGTATATTGTTAATACTCCTCATTGAGCCCCAGCTGACAAAAGCCCCAAATTCAAATATATATTTTTAACCACTCTTGTTTGAAATGTACCGTTTAAAATGCTTCATTTAGAATTGTTTACGAGTTCCATCTACCGATACTTAGAAGTGGCAATGTGTGAATAAATGATTTTAATAGTTGGTTATATCTCTGTTGAGTTAATTGTCATACTCATAGAAAAGTAGAAATTTGGAACAAAAATGACGAAAACATCACTTTCTTGGTATATCCCACATGGTCGCCATTTTGAATTTACCCATGATAGTCTGTTCGGAGGGTCATGCAATAGGATCAAAATGACCCCAACATACAAAGTCACAAAGTGTCAGCTGTCAAGTATTTGGCGTTCCAGAAATAGGATAGAAAGTTTGGTAGGGGGGCCATAATTGCCCCTCCCCCCCCCCCCACCCGGCCGATAATCAACCATTCTTTCCAATCAAAAATTCAAATTCGAATATCCTTATTACAACCATAATCTTACGACCAAGGGACATTATTTAGCCTGTCTTGCTTTGAAAAAATGTTGTTACTCATTTTTTTTTTAGAAACGTTCAAATATATCGAATTAAAAATAATAATGGCGGATGAAACTCAAGTCCGGCTATTTTGATGCTATTATTGTGCAATCGACATCTGAATCGCAATTTTCAGAACATGTTGTGAGCATTGTCAATTCGCAGCATCTTGCTTGTCACAAAACAATTTAGGACCAGGATTTTTTTCTCTCACGTTCGTAAAGTTAGACCGCGGTTCGCAGTTCGTTATTCGGGAGCAGTCATTCAGCGACTCATCATAACAGCGCCCCTAGCAGCACCCCCTGGCGTCAGATTTGGGATATGAATATGCAAAGATATAGAGCACGACATTCTCTCTTGCTATGCAAAGATTGGAGTTCAAAGTACTCATAATAAACAAAATACAGATTTCCATATCTGAGGAAATAATTGCTGGTCTCCTCGAATAATGAAATGCGAATTGCGAACCGCGGTCTAACTTTACAAACGTTTTTCTCTCTCAAAATATACAGGTAGATAGGAAGTTATTTTTCATTAACTAGATATGAAATATGGTAAGATATGATCTGATCAATAAATTATTTGCAGAACTGGATAGCTGGAAATTATTTCAAAGAGGTGATTATGAAAGCCTTTGTGAACATCAGTTAAGTTATTTTTCGTCAAAACTAAAATTTGACAGAAACGTTTTTAACTGAATTTATAGCACAACAGTCTGAATAACACATGTATCAATTTCAGAATATTTGTTTATTTCAAGAAGTTGTTAGATTAGCTGCCTGGCCAAGCATCGCAGCTGCTTGGTTCAGGAGACGAACCGCATCGCTGATGTGCTGGTTCGCCATTTTTCTATATTTGGCGCTCTTTTTCCACATAAACTTTTATGCCGATGGTGGCACCGTCTGTTCGTTAATCGTTTGACTGTCTGATGTTTGTTTGACTGTACGTTAATCGTTTGACTGTCTGATGTTCGTTTGACTGTACGTTAATCGTTTGACTGTCTGATGTTCGTTTGACTGTACGTTAATCGTTTGACTGTCTGATGTTCGTTTGACTGTACGTTAATCGTTTGACTGTCTGATGTTCGTTTGACTGTGCGTTGTTCGTTTGGTAAGCGAACGTTAATCGTCTGTCAAATGAACGTTAATTGTTTGGTAAACGAACGTTAATTGTTTGCCTGTTCGTTGTTCGTTTGTCAAATGAACGTTAATCGTTTGACTCAAGCTTATTTCTTTCACTGTTGTATTTTTGGCGGTGTTTGCCTTCCATAGTATGTTTCTGTTGCTTTACTTGGCTGGGTTGAACCGCCCAGGCCTTCGCCTTCTACCACCTTTCAGTGTTTCTGGGTTAAAATCTGAGGCATTCGCATGCTATTTTTGGGCTGGATCAAAATTTGTATTAAATGATAGGCTTTTCATTTCAAGCTTATTGAGGGGGTTCTCGGTACCGGTTTTAGTGTAATTTTTTGTGTTGATTATAATGTTTTCTTGAATAACTTAATTGTTTATATCCCTAAGCATGGGAAACTACCGTATATCACTCTCAGAAATATTCAGGGAATAATCCTGAATAGATCAGGCTGCACATCCACAACTCAATTTCAGGGATTTTACCTGAAATTCAGGTATATCATCCATGAATTAAAGCTAAATTACCTGAATTTCAGGGGATTTTACGTACCTGAATAGGGTGGGGAACATACTTATCAGGGTGGTAAATTTGCCTGAATTTCAGGGAAAATCCACTCATTCAGGCATCATTTTCCTGAAATTCAGGAAATTATCCCTGGATTTCAGGTAAAATCCCTGAAATTGAGTTGTGGATGTACAGCCTGATCTATTCAGGATTATTCCCTGAATATTTCCGAGTTAATACGTATTGTCTGGGCCCATAGTCCCTGGTTTTATTAACCATACCGATTTATCCCCAAATTAATGGATTTACATGAAGCCAGCAAATATATATGAACAAATTGAAATATTTCTGACGTCTGTCCATTTTAATCATTCGTCTAATTTTAGAGCTTGTAAAAAAATCAAAAGATGTTTTTTTCTAAAATGTATAACAAACTGAAATGTACAGAATGACCACCATTTCCCCATGATATTGATAATTATGCCTTCTTTACGCTTTGTAGAGCTTTTATTTTTCTCCATATAAAATTCTATATGGTAATAGTTGTATCATGTGCAGAGGCTCGTGAAGTCATACTGTATCGAAGCTGTTGTGGACAAAGGTCAATTAGGCCGTATAAGTTGATAAAGAAGGGTGTGCAATTTAACATTCAGGTGACCATGAGAGAAGTTGATACACCCACTGACTGTATCATATGACGTAGGCCTATACGACCTCAATGACTTATGAGAATAATTATTTGAAGACAAGAATCATCAAAGATGCTAAATGAAGAAAAACAAGAGCATTTTAAAGAAAATTTATATTGTTCTTTATTCTGCTATCATGCAGTCATTTCCACTGTTAATCAGCATTAGAATTTGGAACTGTATCTACAGGTAGAATTGTAATGTTACTAGATTAAACACAGATTTGAGACATTCTCTCTATTTTTGATGGGAAGTCCATTCAACAAAAAACAGTAAATTCCTGGTGTTTTACACAAACAAGCACCATCACACACTCACCCCCCAATAGACAAAATGACACTTTAAATGATATTGGTTATTTGTGTGAAATTTATGGTAGGCCCACATTTCTTGCATCAAGTTTGGATGGCATCATCCTCGGAACAAATGGCATTGATTCATATATACCTGTACTGTTAATCATGCCTAATGATCAGTGAATGTATGATAGGGGTATCCATTCCATGTAATGACAAACAAATACATTAGGGTTGTGATATTTGTTTTCACCTGCGAGACTTGGCTCATTTAATCTGGTCCTGTCCTAGCTACTTCCCTAAATATCCTTGTTTAACCACTCACTCAGATCAGCACTTTTGTGTCTCTTAGACTACAAGGCATCCAATTACCGATCGAGGGCCAGTTGTAAAAAATTCCATAAACAGCCTTTTGGTTATTGCAGCCAAATTGAAAGAAATCGCCTTTCTTTGGCAGCAAAATTGAATGTTGTTTCCCGAATAAACATACTATATTATTTGTTTAAACAAGAATTTTTTGCTTGTGGTTCAAATTATACCTTTCATCATTAAACATATTTCACAAACGTCAAATGCATATCAAACGCATGGCGAGGATCTGGTACCAGCCAACAACAGAGCCGCAGAGCACATTTGAAAGTGAGGGGGGTGGGGGCTGAACTCTATACCGGCCATGTTAAATGTTGGACTGGTGCTATCTAAGATAGGACTTATAACATTGAGGTCCCAAAAAGTCTCCGCTGTCCCTGAACAAATTCATCCTTATCGTTGAGTGACTCATATGCTGCCAAACTAGCATGGCATCAATGAGTACAGAGAATCAAAATCAAGAGTATGGGTAATACTAACAATCGAGTCTAGCAGTTCATATTTGTCTGCTGACATGTCCGACCAATCAGCATTAATATAAGGATTCAGACTTTATGTATGAAACGACAGGCCCCCAGCCAAGACATCTCGAGGGGTGGTTCACATTCGAGTGAAAAGGGCAGATCAAGGGGTTTGCTGTATAACAGAAACGAGCCTTATAGCGTTCGCTTTCATCTGAAAAGAGATTTTCGCCCAAACTTTCTTAAC
The DNA here is from genome assembly GCA_036873755.1 of Hanleya hanleyi. NCBI lineage: Eukaryota > Metazoa > Mollusca > Polyplacophora > Lepidopleurida > Hanleyidae > Hanleya > Hanleya hanleyi. The sequence goes on from JAVTVY010013328.1 coordinate 28,075, forward strand.
CCCATTTGGCTATGGGCCTGACCAAGCATTACACTCTCTCAATGATTGGATTAACACAGACAAAAGATCTTCTAGTGGTCAAGAGGCACAAATGTTAATTGGCTGAACTACAGCGGCTTAACAAATTGAACAAAGTCAGAGACATAGGGTAGGAGCTGATTGAATGAGCATCACTCGAAGATCTGAGCAGATTTCACTCAGTTTTTCTTTGAGGATATGGTGCTCTTCTAAATCGGACATACAATACAATAAATCCTGTAATATATCCGTAAGTATTAACATTGATCATACCCAACTTTTACCTGAAATTTTGATCAAGCAGCCGCTCCAATAAATTTGATCAGCTCATTAATGTTGAAGAAACTATACATATATATGTAGATAAGGTCCATTTTTTGCACCGTTCCATCAACCTCTCGTTCTGATACATTAGATCAGCCCAATATTTATGATTTCACTTCCTATGATTGAATTATACTTCTACTTTATCACAGGAATATGTTCAATAAACCTTAGTTTCACTTTCACAGAAACCAGTAACAAGCTGATGCTATCAATTCTGATCATACTGATAAAGTACCATACCTTCTTATTGATATGTAAAGTTGGAGGACACCATGAATGAACGTTAAGTTCACATGGATCCATTACCATGAGGTTAAGTTTGCCTTAGAAAACCCCTAGCATGTATTTTCTTTTGTTAATTATTAACGTTTTATTAACTATGATAGAGCTGGATAAGTTGAATCAATTGATTTCATGAACACAAACGAAGAGCAAAGCACCAATTGATGTGAACACATAATTTCACAGATTTTACATTACCCTGAAAATGTGTGAAGTTTCTGTTTCTCATTTTCTCTTGTGTATGTAAGATATGTCACGGTTAAATCAAATGATTATATGACTTACGGGGTTTCATAACCTTTTACCATAAGTCCCCCAATATATCCCATAAAACTGACATGTATCTAGGCAAATAAACATTTATATCAACTGAGAATAAATAATTAACTTAGTTCTTTTTGGGGGGCCCTCGGTGGCCGAGTGGGCTAAGGCGTTTCACTGGTGATCACTAGCCTCACATCACTGAACCAGCATGGTGCATGTGTGAAAGTTTGTCAGTTACTTGCCGGCGGGCGGTGTTCTCTCCGGGTACTTCAGCTTCCTCCACCATCCAAACTGACTCACCATATGGGTGAAATAACCTTGAGCCTTGAGTGTGACATTAAACCACCCCTCCCCCACCCCTTCAAAACCGTTTAAAAACAGCTAAAATTTCAGCTATCTGATGAAAAAACTCAAATTTGAACTTGATTTTCAATGTACCTACATGTAAACTTTGCATTTGAGTTTTTTTCTTCTGTCTTTTAACATGTGATTTTGGCACTAATCTATTTGTGGCTAATTCCAATCAGTGATACATGTGGTAAAAGTACATATTTTGTCCTAACAGTGCATGTTGAGTGCACATTTTTGAATGAACCCTAAAATCTCACTGTAATCCATGTTTTTTCTTAGATTCTGTCATTCATATGAACATGATTTTATATAAAAACCAACACACACAATATGGGCATTTTTAGGTAGCACTTCGATAAAAGACTCATTTAGGGGGCTTTACCATCAACTTGTCTTGTGTGAAAAGCCCTGTTCAAAATGTTTATGTCTTCCAATACGGCAATAGACAATACTGGAAAAGAGATTTCCCTCAGACTTCCTCCACATCAAATGTCACCTAACATACATTGGGCAAATTCCAACTGCTTCATTCTTCTGCTTTCCTAGTATACATTTATCCTGCCATCTCAAAGAAACGGTTTTTGCAATAAATTTTATAGGTTTACCATGAGGTAGAGATATAGACAATGACACAGGGATATTGAAAAAAAATCTAAATTGTACCCATTTCCATCAAGCATTGAATCTGCATGCGGATGTCTGCAATTTGATATCCTCAGGCTTTCAACTTCTTTATGACATAAGCAATTTGATAGGGCTTTTTTAAAAGCTGTTAAGTTATATATTCATACATACATTACATAACAAGAAGAAAACAAGAAACAAAGTTTTAATATTTTCAGGGTGGAATTACAGGGTTATGTCATCAAATCTGTGGAATTACCTATGTGTCCTTGCATTTAAATGCTGTGTTTGATACGTTAAGTATGCTTGAAATATTGTTCAGTTGAGCGATCCTGCAGAAATTGACCCAGGAGAGCTGGATCAAAAAGAAAAAAGAAAAAAAAAATTAAGAGCGTAAAGTATTTTTAGGGCAACTGTCAGCCCTAAAAAAGTGTTTAATGGGATTTCTGGAAAAGGAATGATATATTTATGGAAATGAACCAGGAACTGGAACAAATATAACAACAGAATGTATCAGCAGAAACAGTTAATAAAACTCGACAAAACCCATTAAGAAATCCAGACATGCATCACAGAAAGGAAATGAAACAGATTTAATGTGATGGAATTAGATTATGCTTGGGCTGTTTAGCAAATTGGTCAACCCAGTCCAGACAATATATAGTTTTGTATAAACATGTAGATAAATAATTCATTAGAATTATATGTGTAAGCTTATTTGTGCATCATTACTTTATTTATAAAATAAAATTCAGTACTCCAAAGAATACTGCAGAATTGAGAAGTGAGTTATCTCATATATTTAAACAATATAACCTTGCACATGTATATATAAGAAATAAATCTTGGGGAGAGCAAACTGCATAAATTTAACCTACATCGCCTCGAGCAGTTCACTCACACACACATATATGACATTATAATGAAATGAACAACTTAAACTTTCAATATAGTCAACACTTTTAAAGTACAAATGTGAAACCTGTAAAATATCTAGAACCTTCAGCAGATATAGCATGTCCTAAAGCAGGTTCAGCATATTCATAACACATACCCTAAAGTGGGGGAGCTATCATCAGTTGATACCCCTAATACCAGATCTCTCAGCTTTTAATTTTGCCAAGGTGTGAGATTTCAGTATATCCAACCGGGATTACAAGTCCGCAAAAAAGTGAAATTCTAGGCATTCTTTCATACAATTTTTCGCAATTTTTATTCCATATCTAGGATCATAAAAATTTCACCCCCCTTGGAGTCTATAAATGAATACGTTTTTAAGCAAGTCCAGGGAATTTTAGACATTACAGATTCCTAATTCGTTCTGCAAACTGGAGCAATTTTGAATGATTGTTGATCATTTTATAAATAACTTAAAATAACAGAAATTAAAATGCTTGGATGCGCAATATTTGGATATAGCTGTGTAAGAACGTGAGACAGATGTCAAATGTGTGAGTCTCGGGCTGATTGTGTAAGAGTTGACCGGACTGAAGCACTTTCACACACACATTAACATCCCTCCACACCAGAAGACCATTGTCAGACGATTCCTGATAGGGTAATTGATTTATTAGAGGAATTACCGTAGTCACATGTGGTGATTATTCCATTCGCTGCATTCAATTAATTTATATAGTTTCAGTCAGCTGGTCTAAGTTAACAGTCAAACGTTGACCAGTCTGGAATTCCAGAAAAAAGGTAGATTTTGAATTAATTGGGTCAGCAGTTTGACATATCTGATGAAAAATTCAATATGGCGGACAACTTCCTCATTGTGGTCTTTTCCAGTACAGTATATCAATCATCTCTTGCTTATCCTTAGGCCTACTTGTACGGTACCATTTTAATAAATGTGTCACAGTTAGTTTGAATCTTGTCAATTTCAAGATAAAAGATGAACCGTGCCCCTCGGCCCTGGTGGTATTTAGATAGGGCCCTGCCAGATGATGACAAGAAGTAATGGGGATAGTTAAGTGTTATCAGTGATCGCAAATGCCCACTGCGGTGAAAAATGACACTACGACAACGCCAAGAAGGAAACGTCACAATGCCAGAGCATCCACACATAGGCAGTGATAAGATGTGATCTGTAATGTCATTACCCTATAAAACATTAGCGCCATCAAAACTGATAGTTTGAAATAGTGACCCAGGAGGGAATTTGGCTTAATGTCACACTCAAGTTTGTTTCACTCATATGGTGACAGTCAGTTTCGTTGGTGGAGGAAGCCGGAGTACCCGGAGAGAACCACCGCCCTTCGGCAAGTAACTGACAAACTTTCACACATGGACCAGCTGGGCTCGAACCCGTGCCGGTTCAGCGGTGTGAGGCTAGCGGTCACCAGCGAAGCGCCTTAGACCACTCGGCCACCGAGGGCCCTTAGTGACCCAGGAAATACAAATCAACCTGACTAATAATTTAAAGGCTTCTGTTCTGTAACCACATGCCTGTGTGATGTAAGTTTAGTGATCTTGTATATTCTTGAAATATGGTGGCATAAATGACAAAACAGAGATGGACATACATGTATGATGCACACAACATCCACAAGATGACAATACTTTTGATGACATTGTCAATTTAGCTCAAACTCAAGATCACATTTGTTTATGTCCAGTTCATTAAGTCTAGGCCTCATCAATAATATGGTAGTTAAAACCAATTGGTGAGAGAAGGAACATCTTGACCCAGTGACCCCCAAAAATAGGTCAATCTCACTTTGCAAAGACTTCTGCCCCATGATGGTCATTATGTGTTATGCGAGTTTCATGCTCCCAGATATTCAGGTAATTAAATGAGGACAAGTTGCCAGAATTTGACCAGGTGACCCGAGAAAATTTGTCATTTTCATTGATTTTTGATAGGCATCTGCTTCGTGACCACAAAAGTTTGGGGTACCTAGGCATACTCATTCTTGAGATATGATGTTAATGAGAAAACAGATGGATGAACAGACATACTAGTAAATATGTGATGACAATACTGGAAAGGCAATTTAGTCCATGACCAGATGCATGTCTTGTGTAAGTTCAGTAAGCCTAGACAAGTTATAATACCTCCAATTTGAGTGAGTGAGTGAGTGAATGAGATTTAACGTCGCTTTCAACTATATTTCAGTCATATCAGGACGTTGGGTCCTATTCCTTTTCACACCCGGGAACCACACGGGAGGGGTCCTATTCCTTTTCACACCCGGGAACCCCACAGGTCCCGGTGTCTCAGTCACCTCTTATGACAAGCTGTCTGAGGAGCTGAGGTCTATTCTCACCATGACCTGCAGTGTGCACAACGACATCCCAAGCCAATCCCCGGAAGCCCCATGGGGCCCTCGAATTTGATGGTAATAAGCATGGCCGGAGTCGGTGATGAATGAACAAATTGACTTGGTGATAAAAAGAAAATAGGTCCATCTCACTTTAATACTTTCAATACACTAAACTGCTTCATTTTCACATGTTTTTGTGAAGTTTGATGCTCATAGGCAGTCATTCTTGAAATATAATGGTAACAACTCATTTGTGATAAACTGGTGATCTGAGAAAATAGGAGTCAAACTCACTGCTTTTCAAAAGGTTTCTGCTCTGTGACCACAGGATTGTGTGCTGTAGGTGTGATGCTCCTAGTTTGGATACGGTGGTAACTATATAGCAGAAATATTGCTGAACGTGACATTAAACCTTAATTCTCTCTCCCTATGGTAAAAACCAGAAAATGGAGAGGGATGAAGGTACAGACGTACATGATGATGACAGTACCCGAAGGCCAAGTTTGGCCAGGGAGTAGAAAGGTAGAGAAGTTTCAATGCAAATCTTTCTCTTCTGGCAGGGAAATAGGCCATAATAATCAATCAACACAAATAAAGACAGTTGGTGAATTCAATCTTCGCACTTCACTTTCAGAATCAAATACATTGTCTGATACAGGAGTATTTCATTGGACATTTTGGGGTATTACAATAACAAGGAATACTCTTTTTCGTACATTTTCATCGAATTATTACACTCGTCCTGTAAAGGGGACAAGCAGCAGAACAAAAATTTAGCACTCGTCATTTCATATCGTAACAATTCATAGCTAACAGGCATCTGTATCTCAGATTAGGGGGCTGCCCAAAACTCCATTCCCACTTCACTCATCAAGCATAGATGATAATATAGTAGCAAAAGCTTGAGTCTGGGTTCCACAATCAGTCCAAACTAGTGATCACCCGGCTTTAAAAACTGGTACTAGTAAATGGGGAAAACATGTTCTTGGAAACATGGTATTGCAAATTCAACAAGCAAATTTTTTCTCTCGTATCCACATTCTTTTCAACTGGATATTTTTGTAACAATACATACGGCACCACACATGCATGTATACATGTAAATGTATGCACAAAATATCACAAGCTTCATCAATTACTATCCTTCCCAAATGAAAGTATACTTGAGCTTGGTTGTTTGGACAATGGACGGACATTTGTCTGACACATTTTTTCACTTCTCTGTTTAACACACACTCTCAAAGAGCAATCCTCATCATCGAAGCTGGTACACCAGTCGTGGGATGATTCATCTATTCAGAACCTCCTGGGACAGACTCCACAATAACCATACATGACCTACATGTAGGATGGACGACGTTTACACAATGGTCACTGTGAGCTTCATTCACCTAACAAGCTAGCCCGTGCTCTAGGGGTCAACCTACGGAGTCGACCACGACTGCTCATGGTCACACTCCTATCTGTATCAGAAGGACCACTCTCGTCGTCGGTTTCCTCCTGGTATGTTACCGTCCGTTGACCCCTATTTCTAGTCCTATGATTGTTGTCCGAGTCCTCTGTGTCCAAAGCATAATGCACACTCCTACGACCCTGATTTCTAGTTTTCCGTAAGGCAGATTTCTTCTTCGAGGGTTCCTCCACAACATAATCCTCATCATCTTCATCATCATCCATTCCATCCTCCGCATTTTCTTCCTCGGTTACCTCCTCTCCACCCCTGGCAGCTATTCGCTGTCGTTTATTAACATGTCCATGCAAGTCTAAACCATCTCTACTTTTTTTCACAGATGCACTACATTTTTGCGTGGTGGAACGCTTTGACCGCCTCACTTGCGGTTCTTCCTCTTCACCCCCTGATTTATCACCTGATTCTGAACTGGAAGAACTTGAGGAACCTGAACCTGAGGAACTTGAAGATGGACCAGATTTCCTGCGCTCTGCCTTCCTGGCTCTCTTCACTGTCTGTTTTCTCTTTGGTCTTCTTTTATCTACAGTAACTCCCTCTATTTCAGTGTCAGAGTTTGAGGATGACTTGGATGCGGATGAACTTCCAGAGGATGAGGTCAGTTTTTTACGTTTACATGTCCCAGATGCTGATCTGGTCGCATATCGACCTGAATGGCCATTAGTCAGTGAAGCCAGAAAAACTGACGAGTTGATTGATTTTCGTGTCGACATATTTTTCTTAGCAGTTCTCACAGGGGTTACCTCCCCTTCAATTTCAGTGGTGCTGCCACTACTTTCTTCCCCGGAAGTATTTTCCTTATCTTTGGTTGGCGATGATGAAAAGTGACTGTTGCTATTGTTATTTTTTGGTGTCATCGACTGGTTGGTTGATCTACTGGCACTGCTGCTTGGCTGATTACCACTTGCATTTGCTGATATCACAGAATTAGTTTTCCTTTTGGTCTTTGGATGACCTCTGAAAGTAAATCATAAATGAATGTAATGTCATGGTGTTAATTTGAGACCCAGTTGTCTTCAAACAGCCTCGGTTAAAGCTGTGATTAATAGTAGATGGGCATGACAAAGCAATGAACAGCTTCACAAGAGCCACAATTGGTTTCAATATATGCCTACACAACTATTTGACTTTCCCATCTCCCCTTACAGTATCTACTAACACATCAATTGTGATTTTAATGACTTTTCCTGTTTTTGGGGTCACAGCGACCTCAGCCTAAATTTTGGTATGCGACATCCTCCAACTCTTATTTATCTACTGTCAATTTTTTTGCGCAATTTTAATATCCAGATTTTGAGGTCACAGTGATCTTGACAATGACCTCAATTTTGTTATGTGACACTGTCACACATCGTCTCCCTCTATTATGTATCTACTTACACTGCGATATTTAATGATTTCCCTATTTTGGGGTCACAGTGACCTCAATTGTGGTATCTGACACATTATGTCCATAGTGACCTTTGACGTGAATATTGGTACACGACACAGCAGCTTCACCTATGTGTCTCCATTCACAAAAAATCGCAACAGTGGAAGAAAACTCTTACAAATAGAGACCGAACATGGATGGTTCAAAGATTTCCTGTTTTTTTTTTAGGTCTGTGACCTATGACCTCAACCTTCATTTTGATATGCGACACATCGTCCCTCCATACGTTATCCACTTACCAAAAACTGAATCTGTAGATATAATACTGTCACAGATATAGACCAGACATGAAGGGATGGAAAGATGGACGGAAATTGCCATCACACATAATACGTTCGCCTTTTGGGCGGGTGTATAACAATTAGATGTTCCAAATGAAGCGTCAATCCCGCCAAGTTTGCAAGGTTATATAGAAAACTGTTCTTGATACACTTCACATAATGGTAAATGTAGGAAATGGACAGCCACTGGACCCTAGATCTGAATTTTCAGTTGCAAATGCTGTAGAATTCATGAGATTAGGTCATTGTATACATGTATGTGTCTATGTTACAACGAGGTTAGGCAACAATTCATTTGTTAATTGGCAACATTGGTTTACTTTATTGAGTGACTATTAATTTTGTTCGCAAAGGCCAAGTTCATTTTAGGACAATAATAACATTCTTCAAAGTGGTTCAGTTTTGCAGTATTTTGAATGTCATTATTTCTTACTTCTGTGGTAGTAACAAATGCTAAAGTATTGTCCAGTGCTTAACCTTGGTGTGACGTCACATACATGTAGGCATTGGTGTCTTTTCTAATTTCCTAGGTTAACGATGCTTATCTTGCGAAATCCCTATTATCCAGACTATCCTATGGAACCCTACATCCAAATTCGGTAAAGTCTGGCAAGAGTGTAAGCTTCCATGTTTGTCAAGAGAATGTATTTACTTGGTTTTAGCAGTACTTGATGATTTCCCTCGCTTTTGTTTCATCGCCATTTTCCACCTGGCTTGAATCTCTTTCATGTGCTCTTCAAACATGGCTGACAACCTCAGAGTCATTGTGTAAATCTGAAATCCAAACATTAAACTTTCTTAAACTAAAATTTTTTATGTGGACCCCAGCAGCAGATGATAATGTGTTGATTCTATTTCTTGGGGTCATATTTGGACATTACACATATAGCTGATATTATCACCTTGACAATGATACAACTTACTGGATATTTTAAGTTAGAGCAGTTATCTTTGTTAGCAGATTAATTAGAAACATCTGGGATACCCGTAATTTGAGTTTCCAATATTTGATTGTGGTGATATTTGAACTTCTGCTAGCTATTCTCCCAAAGAGACTTCATTGAAATTAGGTAAAAAATATTTATCAAGTCAGTATGCTGATGAACACATGCCTGACAGACACACAAACCAACAGAGTCCAATTCATTATCTCCCTATGACACAACTACAACCAGAGGCTTATGGATTTCAATATATGCCATGTATACCTTTGACTGGGTAAAAACCCCTCTGTACCGGCATTTTGAATCCAAGCTGGTATCAACACTGTCATGAACATGAATGAAGCGAAGATATACTTATCATCGCCTACGCAGTTTCAAAGTCGACACTCCAAGCTTTCGAACAAGATATAATATGATGAAAAAATTCGTCTGAATATTCCAAAGTCTTGTATGCCAATGACAGGCAATCATTGATCTATATTTCTATCCGTACAATTGTACCGATACGGCACAGAGAGGGTTAAAAGACAAATTTTGAGAGCCTAGCCATCCATCAAGATATTGCAATAACTAGAATTTGACTGTATTGGAAAGGCTTCTAGTCAATCACCAGTTGCATATGTAGTATGAATTGAAGAGCCAAGATGTAATTGTCAAACGATGACAGACAGACCACACAGACTTTGTGTATTGGACGAGGGGTAAAAATGAATAGGTTTTTACGCCATCAAAATTCACATAGCTGAACTGCATTTAAAGCATAAACATAAAAAATTTCAATGATTTGCACCGATTTTCAGCCACAGTGACCTTGACCTCAAAATGAATAGGCTTCTTTTTGCCCCATGCATAAGATATAACCCAAGTTTGGTACCAATCCATGACCTAGACAGAAATCTATACAAGGGCAGATAATCACAATTAACAAGTGACATACTCGTGATCTCTTATTCGTGTTGTAAGCTCGTGAATTCTGGAACATTAGTCGAATATCTTTACAGAACTCCATGGGGCTGTCATAGTTGTCAGTGTCCATATTCTCCTGCACCAGTCTTAGGTCCACCGGGTTTGTTATCAGTGCTCTGTAGTCCTAAAAACCAGGTCAAATGAAACTTGAGGAAAACTTTATCATCTTCATGAAAAGTTCAAATCTGGGCCTATTTATATTCTTCAAATTATGTCTAAAATAGGGCAGCAATCAGATACTGCTTGACAAGATATATGTAAATACATCAGACATTAACAAGCTAGATTTGGGTACACAGTATCTGTACTCTAGATGGTCTCTGGGTTCACTAAAGGGCTCTTGACTGCCCATTAAAATAAGGTAACTTACAGGGTAATCAATGGAATCTACAGGGTTATGATATGGGTGAGTGAGTGAATATGATTTAACACCGCTTTCAACAATATTTCAGTCATATCACAATGTTTGGTTCCTATCCCTTTTCACACCTGGAAACCCCACGGGTGCCCCAGTTAGTCGCCTCTTATGACAAGCTCTCTGAGGGGCTGATGCCTATTCTTACCATGACCTGCAGTGTGCACAACGACACCCCAGGTCAATCCCTGATAGCCCCAATGGGTCAGGTAACTGACAGGGTAAGTAATATAGGTTTAAGAAATGGTTCAGGAAATTGACAGGTTAATCAATGGAATTTGGATGTTAATGGACTGGTTCATTTGACTGCCCAGGTAATTAATGGCATATAAAGTTTATGGAATGGTTCAGGTACCAGACGGAGTAACCAAAGGCATCTGTAGGTTTATGGAATTGTTCAGGTAGAGTGATCAATAGGATCTACTGGGTTACAGAATGGTTCATGTAATTCACAGGGTACAGGTAACCAATGGGATCTACAGGGTTACAGAATGGTTCATGTAATTTACAGGGTACAGGTAACCAATGGGATCTACAGGGTTACAGAATGGTTCATGTAATTCACAGGGTACAGGTAACCAATGGGATCTACAGGGTTACAGAATGGTTCATGTAATTTACAGGGTACAGGTAACCAATGGGATCTACAGGGTTACAGAATGGTTCATGTAATTCACAGGGTACAGGTAACCAATGGGATCTACAGGGTTACAGAATGGTTCATGTAATTTACAGGGTACAGGTAACCAATGGGATCTACAGGGTTACAGAATGGTTCATGTAATTTACAGGGTACAGGTAATCAATGGGATCTACTGGGTTACAGAATGGTTCATGTAATTTACAGGGTACAGGTAACCAATGGGATCTACAGGGTTACAGAATGGTTCATGTAATTCACAGGGTACAGGTAACCAATGGGATCTACAGGGTTACAGAATGGTTCATGTAATTCACAGGGTACAGGTAACCAATGGGATCTACAGGGTTACAGAATGGTTCATGTAATTTACAGGGTACAGGTAACCAATGGGATCTACAGGGTTACAGAATGGTTCATGTAATTTACAGGGTACAGGTAATCAATGGGATCTACAGGGTTACAGAATGGTTCATGTAATTTACAGGGTACAGGTAACCAATGGGATCTACAGGGTTACAGAATGGTTCATGTAATTTACAGGGTACAGGTAATCAATGGGATCTACTGGGTTACAGAATGGTTCATGTAATTCACAGGGTACAGGTAACCAATGGGATCTACAGGGTTACAGAATGGTTCATGTAATTTACAGGGTACAGGTAACCAATGGGATCTACAGGGTTACAGAATGGTTCATGTAATTCACAGGGTACAGGTAACCAATGGGATCTACAGGGTTACAGAATGGTTCATGTAATTTACAGGGTACAGGTAATCAATGGGATCTACTGGGTTACAGAATGGTTCATGTAATTTACAGGGTACAGGTAATCAATGGGATCTACAGGGTTACAGAATGGTTCATGTAATTCACAGGGTACAGGTAACCAATGGGATCTACAGGGTTACAGAATGGTTCATGTAATTTACAGGGTACAGGTAACCAATGGGATCTACAGGGTTACAGAATGGTTCATGTAATTCACAGGGTACAGGTAACCAATGGGATCTACAGGGTTACAGAATGGTTCATGTAATTTACAGGGTACAGGTAACCAATGGGATCTACAGGGTTACAGAATGGTTCATGTAATTTACAGGGTACAGGTAATCAATGGGATCTACAGGGTTACAGAATGGTTCATGTAATTCACAGGGTACAGGTAACCAATGGGATCTACTGGGTTACAGAATGGTTCATGTAATTCACAGGGTACAGGTAACCAATGGGATCTACAGGGTTACAGAATGGTTCATGTAATTTACAGGGTACAGGTAACCAATGGGATCTACAGGGTTACAGAATGGTTCATGTAATTCACAGGGTACAGGTAACCAATGGGATCTACAGGGTTACAGAATGGTTCATGTAATTCACAGGGTACAGGTAACCAATGGGATCTACTGGGTTACAGAATGGTTCATGTAATTTACAGGGTACAGGTAACCAATGGGATCTACTGGGTTACAGAATGGTTCATGTAATTTACAGGGTACAGGTAACCAATGGGATCTACTGGGTTACAGAATGGTTCATGTAATTTACAGGGTACAGGTAACCAATGGGATCTACAGGGTTACAGAATGGTTCATGTAATTTACAGGGTACAGGTAACCAATGGGATCTACAGGGTTACAGAATGGTTCATGTAATTTACAGGGTACAGGTAACCAATGGGATCTACAGGGTTACAGAATGGTTCATGTAATTTACAGGGTACAGGTAATCAATGGGATCTACAGGGTTACAGAATGCTTTGGGTAACTTGCAGGCTAAACAATGGGATGTACAGGGTTATGGAATGGTTCAGGTAACCAACTGGATAATCAACATCATTCACAGGATTACAGAATGCTATTAACTTTAAATCATGATCAATGGAATCACAGGGTCATGGAATGATACAATAACTTACAGGGTAATCATTTGGATCTACAGGATTACGGAATGGTTCAGAGTCCTGACACTGAAACATTGTCTGTATTAGATCATGACATTCCTCCTTCCAGGTGTCAGGGTCTGGTACTAGCTCAGATTTTCTTCGCTTACTCCGACCTCTGCTTGTCTCACCCTGCCAATAACAAACATCACTGAGGTATGCATATATATAATTACAGAAGAAACCATTTAATTGCTTAAGGTAGTCAGTTGGCGGTTTTTGGGCTTTGGCGGTCATTTTCCATGGTTTTGCCTGTTTTTCCCATTAGGTTACCTCCCTTCCCTAGGTTAAGAGATAGGAATTTCCTTCAAGAGTTTTCTAGTCGAGAATTTTGCGCAGCAACCTGCATCGAAATTGATAAATTTTGATAGACATTTTGGTCATCTTCAAAATATTAGAATATAAGAAAAAGTTAAATACTATTTATAAGATTTTTTCATGAATATGCTTAAAACCAGGGCTATTCCCTATGTTTTCCGTGCTATCAAATGGAGCATGGGTCAGTCCATTTAACAGTGTCTACAGCTAAAAAATGCACCCAAACCTATATTTTTTCCTTTGTATCTCCTCATATTACACAATTATGAATGCAACTGAACAACATTGAACAAAAATATTCAAAAAGTTAATTACTTTGATTAACCACCAGTGGACCTCCTTAACTGAAAATTCTGCTTAATCGAATAGGTTGTGAAATGACAAATCTATCACTTGCCGCATACATAGGTCTGATTAAAGGGTTTGTCTGGATAAATGCATGAAATATTCCTGGATTTGGAGCATGCAATTAAAGAGGTTTACACTGTATTTGTCTTAGACAAACTATTGGTTGGTTGGTTTTTGAAGTTTAATGTCGCCCCTAACCTTATTGGTCACACGGCGACAATGACCCAAACAAACATACACTAGCAAAACCCTAACCCTCACAAAAACCTAACCAAAACTAAAAAAAAATTTGAATTTTGAATTCTGAAAATTAGGCTCTACAGACACTGATCATAATGGAGCATCAGAGAGTCTAATTTGTTTGGCACTTTAATCTACCTCCTGTGCCAGACAAACATGGTACAAACCATGCTGCCCTAAGCTGGAGGGCCTTAGACAAACTACTGAACAATACATCAACATGGTTTTAGATCTATCGACTTTGAATCTATAAGCATGGAGGGATTAAGTGAGTACGCTTTAAAGTCGCCTTCATCAATTGTTCAATGGTATGACGATGCCAACATGTGACAAAGCATCCCAATGTCATCTCTTTAAAGTGCTGCCTCGCTGAAGCGTCGTGTGATAAGCATGGAACTGTAGGCCCATTTATCCGGTGGTAAATTACAGGCCTTTGATGCCAAACTAGAATGTCAATAAAGGAATTCATTATGGATGTAGCAGCTGACAAAGAATTTACAATGGGGAGAGTAAAAATGCTCTGAATTTCAGTACGAGTATTAATGAAACACTTCATTACCTTTTTTTTCTTTCTCTCCGAAGATTCTTCCGAGTCCATCCCTGATTCGTACTTGTCCCAGCGGAATTCTTCCCCTTGACTCAGTTCATTCAACAGGGAGAGTGGGTCATGACAGTTATGGGCACTAGTTAATACACACATAAATAATAGTTGAGACTCAACAGTTCCTCTATAAAATAATAACGGGTGTAAATCACAACACAGTTTTAAATACGGTCTAGCCTCCAGGCTGTTCCATTTAAAAAGGTATGGGAGGGGAGGAAGGCAGCTTTGAATTATACCCCACCACCCACAGAAATTTTAGTGACTTTCCCAATGTTGTAACATGGATTGAAGGGAATTTCCCCCCATATATTATCTATACATAGGGCTTTAAATTGCCCTAATTTGGGCACAACCTCTATTCGACACCGGCACTACAAAAACTTTTTCGGCAGGGAAAAGCCCTGATAACCAATGAACACTTATTATTAAAAGATTTCTGCATGTATGTTATTGACAACAACATAAAATTCAGGAACCATTGTTCACCGAAGTGGTCTGCTAAAATGGCTGAATTACTAACCTCATAAAACGGAGAAATGTTTCGCTGAGCATCCTGGCACTGCGGACAATCTGGGATGCTGGCTCGTTGAACGTGTTGGCGTTAATCTCAATGTACCGAACATCAAACTGGACAGCATTCACTCTCCTGTGATCAGATGTTACAGAGTTAAAGAAACCTTAAATTGTACAGTAAGTGCAACTTTCCATGAAATAAGAAACAAAGGATGACTAACATTTTGTGTTTATTGTAGGACTACCACATTGTGAAGAAGTTTGGACATCACCTGAATGTTTCCAGATATAGGCTTCCAATGTTGCTCTTTACCACACTCCATCTTCAGGAGTGAACCAAACTCACACTGCCATCCAAATTGTTATATATCACAGTTATAACACTATTTTAACCATGCAATTTTCCCATGCATACCCAGCAACAGATGACGATGGTACAAATTCCAAGCGTTTCTTCCACGTGGTGTACAATGGTGTGTTTAACCCTACCAGACCTGGGCTTTTTGAGACCTTCAGCTTGGCTGAAACTTCCCATTATATCTTGGGGTGAAGCTCTTTCAGAAAATTTAACAAAATCCAAGATGGCTTCTCTGATGACACAGGTATGAGAGCAAACCAAGAGGAGTCAAGCGAGACATATAACAGACTGTTACTTATTCAGTACTAAAACGGGTGACATTTCACTTCCTGGATTTACCGCATACCCATTTCTCCCTCGGGCACTGAAGAGCGGTATGCAGGGGAGAAGAGCAGGGACTATCAAACACAAAACCAGATGACGTCATAGTTCTTCTAGGTAAAACAAGCGCATGTGCGAAGCGTGTGCGAAGCGTATGCGAAGAATGAATAGACTTTAAAGACAGTCTCTTGTAGAGTGATTTGGTGGCCGAGTGGGTTAGAGAGGTCGGCTGTCGGCACGAGAATCGGGTGTTCGATCCCCACTCAGGACAGTCTGTAGTAGCAGTTGGTTAGCTGGAGCTGGAGTGCTATCATAGCTCGATGACATTACAGAGACATTATATTTTGGGGTAGATTTTTCAGTCAGATTTTTTTACATGTCATTTTTTTCACAAAACTGAATAATAAATCAGGAAATAATATCAAATTGGAAATAAAAAATGTTGGAACTTTTTCCTTAAAAAGGTGAAAATAACAGGAAAAACGATAAAACATCCTGATGACCACTATTTTGAATTTACTCCTGATTCTTTGTTCAGAGGGGTAAGCAAATAAAGTCACGGAGTATCAGCTCTCAATTTTGCGTCGGAAGTATACAGTAGAAAGTTGATCTGGTAGTGGAATGGATAATATGCGTAAGTACTATTACCTGTAAAAGTGGTTCTCCAATCTGGCCTTGATTGTGCTCAGGTCCATGGGGTACTCTATAATAATGGCATAGGTTGGGAATGCATTGAGATCCACAGGGGTCAGGAAGGGTTCAGCTACGGAATGTTCCATTATGTCCTCCAGCCCCTTAATGAGCCTCTCACACTCTTCGTCTCTCCCACATTTAGGCCATTCCCCCGCCTTAGGGGTGTACATGAGGGATTTGAGTTCTTCCTGTGTCACTGGTACACCCCCTCCAACACAAGGAGGTAATCCTAAGAACAAGAACAAAACATGTTCTAACATATGGATGAGGTCAAAACAAGGATAAGATATTCTACACGAGTTTGATGATCAAAAATGTAGTATTCAACATTACAAGAATTAGCAGCTTTCCAAAGCCATGAACCAGATCAAAAAACTTTGGTGTGTAAGATCACTGAGAACTGTTACTTACTGTCATCATCTATAGGCTCCATGTCCCATGGACTAAGTTTTTCTTGTTCTCCATTATCCCAACTGAAAGTACATCATATGTAAACATAATTTATAATTTGAGATGTGTTTGTTTGTTCGTTTGATCTCTATGCATTCCTAAACCGCTAGTCGGAAATGAAAACCTGAGGGGTTGAAGTCCGCCGACGTTGAGGCAATTGATTTGGCTTGGAACCGTAACGTTTAGCACCCGGCAGTGACAAGGTACCCACAATTTCTGAATTTCTCCTAATCCGGTCAGTCTTTCAGAAGTTATTGTCTGGGAAAAAAATTTAACTTGGCCCATGGGTGGTATCACCTATAGGTGAATCAGCATGAACAGATCTTAATGCAAGGTACCCATGCACATACCAAATTGGGAAAGAATGCGTACAGGTTTTCAAATTTCTTCTATGGAAACAAAATTTAAATTTTGCCCTCAGGTGGCGCCACCTATGAGCGGATGGGCATGAAAAACAATCCCAAGTGAGTTCTTGAGGCGAGGTACCTACATACCAAATTTGAAAGGAATCCATTGAGTTTTTCAAAAGTTTTTTTTCTGGAAATGAAATTTTAACTTGGCCCCCAGGTTTAGCCACCTAAAGGCAGGTCGGTGTGAAAAACAATCCCAAGTGAGATTTTGGGGCGAGGTACTCACATACCAAATTTGAAACAAATCCATTCAATTTTTCAGAAGTTAATGTCCGGAAACGAAATTTTAACTTGGCCTTTAACTTTAAAGGTGAAATGCAAAGGTAATAAAAGTAAGAAAAAAGCATTTCCCTTTCCTTTTTATGATGATAATAAATTATACAGTCATCAATGAACGAAATCTGGTGATAAGTTTTTTTTTTTAAAGAGAAATAAAACACATGTATGATCAGCGGCTTGAAAACAGTGCATCGCTTATCTCCCCTTGATTCGGGGCTTTTCCACCAGAAGCTGTGACATCACAGTTGAACCACACTAGAAAAATGGCGGCTAACATGAATATAGACAGCGACAGCGATGCGGAGGAATTTTCTTACACTTCTTCCTCTTCTTCTGAAGAGGAATTCAGAAGAATTCACGGCAATGGTTAGTGCAGGGGTGCCCCTGCCTTACCAACATGAACCTATTGTGAACAAAGAACCGGCAGACAACGATAGGATCAGCGACACTGCAGGGGCCGTGGGCGACAGTCATACCGAGAGAATCGGAAATACAGATCGGTAAATTCCGACTTTTTCCTTTATCCCCCGTAGCGAATGATGACCAACCTGTTAGTGTGTTTCAGTGAACGTGAATTACACAAGCAAGGGCTTCGTGAGCAATAGCCTAGCTTATCTATGTGAGCTATTTCCATACAATTCAATGCAGCTAAATCATGTTGTGCAGACTGTGCTGGTTCCACTGCTACGTCACGTATCCCAGCGCCCCCAGGGGGAGGTAATCATGTACGGATCAAAATTTCGTAAATTATACAGCGTTACATTTTTTAGTTTTTAACTTTATTAGGCTTAAGCAAATGTTTTAAAACTGAAATCAAATTAATATACACATTATTTATCCAATCTTACTGCAAATATCAAGTGATTTAGACAAACCTTTGCATTTCACCTTTAACCTTTAGTACAAAGTAAGTCCAGAGGACATCAACAAAAAGACTTTCAGAAAATGGACTGGAATCCTCTGAGTTAATCCTTTGACAATACCATGTTCCCTGATCATGCTGATAGCAGCAGCAGCAGCAGATGCATTGATCCCTGTCAGATTGCAGTTCAACAATCGGGTTGGTATCCTATCTGCCTAGGACATTTTTTCTCGGTGATAACTGGAAAATTTCAGACCCAATTTGCCAAAATTATCATAACTGTAAGGTCAGTGCAAAAAACTCCCTATCAGAGCCCAAAATTATATTATTTCCCAATATTGGACAGCATACTATTAAGCCCACCAATAAGAAAGCATAAGATATGATCCACGCTCAAGAAATGATGGCGATGCTCACGAGATAGATTTCAATGTATACATAGCTGGGGAACTTACTGGACAACACAACACTGGAACATGCTGTCAGGGTACTGCTCCTGGAATGGTTCCTGTACTATTATCTTCCCCATCCACCAGGCATCATCTATCATTGACCGGAACCGAGCACCTGAGCAAAATATAATCATATCCTTATACTACCACGAACACATATGAAGAATTTAACAAACACTGTTGTATGGGTGAGGACTTTTCCCGGGGATTTACAAGGGGTGAGGGGAACTTTTTTTTTTATGTCAACAACACAAAATACTCGAAATTTAAGTATTGAGACCATGTATAATGTCAGTAATTAGAGGCTGGTCAGTTTACCCAGGTTTCACTGTAACACGCCATGACCTGAACAGGCAGAAATATGACTTCACCAGGTCACCTATTGTCTCCAGATACTCACCTACTTTCCATTTACGATGCATAGCTGTGTCGTAATTCTGTTTGAGCACCAGAAAGTCTATAACATCAGGCATATCATGGTATCTGCATGAACAACATTAAGCGTCATAAATTAAGTGGAAACTTACAAGTTATAAAATATTATTTTACTCACATAAATTATCTTCTTTCACTCATAGAAAGTAACAAAGTCCTAACAAAAATGACGAAGACTGAATATTCTCAATTTATCAGATACATAATGCTTGTCAACATAGATCAGTTGATGCCCTCACAGATCATCACTACGGGGAAACTTGTACTCACTTTATACTAAAAGTTCCCCCAGCATGTTTCCCAGTGTTAGCATCCAAAAAAGCCAACTTCAAACAGCACAGCCGAGGCGGTTTTATTTCATATTTTATTCCAACAATCTTCACCAATTCTTGCTCCTGTGAATCAGACATATAATAGACACTTAAGTTCACAGGCTATCGTAGATGCTCTAAAAATTCAATCACCCCATTAACATTCAATCACCCTATTAACATTCAATCACCACATTAACATTCAATCACCCTATTAAAATTCAATCACCCTATTAACATTCAAATTTCAATCACCCCTTTAACATTCAATCACCCTATTAACATTCAATCACCCCATTAACATTCAATTACCGAATTAACATTCAATCACCCTATTAAAACTCAATCACCCCATTAACACTCAATCACCCGATTAACATTCAATCACCCTATTAACATTCAATCACTCTATTAACATTCAATCACCCCCATTAACATCCAATCACCCCATTAACATTCAATCACCCTATTAACATTCAATCACCCTATTAACATTCAATCACCCCATTAACATTCAATTACCCAATTAACATTCAATCACCCTATTGAAACTATCACCCCATTAACACTCAATCACCCCATTAACATTCAATCACTCTATTAACATTCAATCACCCCATTAACATCCAATCACCCCATTAACATTCAATCACCCTATTAACATTCAATCACCCATTAACATTCAAGCACCCCATAACATTCAAGCACCCCATTAACATTCAGTGAGTCATCCTAGAAACATTCAATCACCCCATTAACATTCAATCACCCCATTAATATTCAGTCACCCCATTTTCAATCACCCCATTAACATTCAATCACCCCATTAAAATTCAACCACCCCATTAGCAATTTGTTTGGCACAGGAGGTAGATTAAAGTACCAAACAGATTGGGCACTCTGAGGATCCATTGTGATCAGTGTATGTAGAGTTTAATTTTCAAAATTCGAAAAAAAAAAATTGTAGTTTTGGTTAGGTTTTTGTTAGGGTTAGGGTTTTGTTAGGTTATGTTTGTTTGGGTCAGCGTCGCCGTGTGACCAATAAGGTTAGGTGCGACGTTAAACTTCAAACAACCAACCAACCAAACATTAGTCACCCCATTAGCATTCAGTCACCCCATTAACATTCAATCACCCCATTAACATTCAATCACCCTATTAACATTCAATCACCCCATTAACATTCAATTATGCCTAGATGGTGAAAAATTGTACGTTCTGTTATTGAATCATTAGAGCATTCACAGTAATGTAACATGTTCAAAGAATACAAAACAAAGATACAAGAGATAAGCATAGCTCAGTGTCAACTCAATATTAGTTTAGGGCTTACTCTTCAATATTCAGTGTGTAATGTATATTGCTTACATATATTCATACATGTATGTAACCTGGAATTATTTTACTGAAACGATTCAATTTTAAAATTGGAATTTCAAAATTGAGATCGCTTACCCTTAGATTTGGATGTTTATGCCATGGCTGGTTTTTGTTAATATTGACTTCATAAATTTTGTGCTTCTTCACGGCTTGAAGGTAGAGTTCATGGCCTTGGCGGAAATAAATAACCTCATCCCCCATCTGTGAGACATAAGGCGCCTTCCTCGGAATAGTATCTGTCAGCCATTCAGGGGGACGGAACTCTTCCGGTAACTCCTCGATACAGTTCACGTTGTTCATGATCTGTTTCTTCTGTCAAAGTAGGAATTGGTATTATTGCAACAAAGTAACAGGGAGGAGCAGCTGACATATTGTGAAGTTACAATAAGTTTATAGTTACTGCAGTGAAACTGATCAGATCAAGGCAGGCACTCGCCACTAGTCCTGCCCCACCCCCGATGTAACCAATCACAATCACTGGTGGTGAAAATATTATGGCCATCAACAAACAGTCCATTACAGAGTGCAGGATTGAACTGTTATAAATCTCGAGTAGTCAGAAGTATTTTAACAAGAGCCAAAATTGCCTTCAATACATGCCCGCACAACAAACATATTTTGATTTTGGATTGTAACAATTGAGTCACAAAACAAAACTATTTTAATTTTGGAGCATAAGAATTAGCTTTCCTAAGATAAAGCATTGCCATGTTTTGGAAATCAGTGTTCTTCCCTCTTGATGTTAAGGTATATTCAAATGATACAATACACACTCCAGAACTAGAGATCCCATGTCAATATGATTATGTTTGCCAGGACTTGGGGGGAAAACATGAAATTTTGTCACATTGCACAGACCTTTACCTTTTGACCTCTACTTTGATCCTCAACACATCATCTCCATCTAATGTATCCACTCACAAAAAAGGCAATTTCTATTTATATATAAATAATGTCATGATTTTTGGGCTACCAGTGACCCTGACCTCAATTTCTGTACACATGTCACTATTTTCCTTTAATGTACCCAATCAAGATATTTTCTTAGCAAATTTGAATGATTCCCAGATTTTGGGGGCACATTGAGCTTGATATTTTGACCTTGATCTCAATTATGATAAGCTACATCTTCTATCCCCACTGTATCAAGTCACAAAAATGCAATTTTTGAGCATTTGGGCCACATGTACAGTGATCTTGAACTTTAACCGTTGACCAATTTTGGTACACGACACCTCATCCCCCCTAGTGTATCCGCTGACAAAAATTTGGAATTGTAGATAGAAAACTATCACAGATGTCAACCGGACATGAACAGAGGCCGGCACGAATGACGGAAATCACCATCACATAATATGTCCAACAGGCATAGAATAAAAACTAAATGACACATTGAAAGACATTTTCCTTCTGGGTTGGTCTGCTTAGCAGTGTTCCTGAAATTGTTGATTTATCCATCATTTATTCATGTCAAAATAGACAACTTGCGTTGTTCAGAAATACATTAGGGACCACCTCTGCTGAGATCAGAAACCCTATTCGAGGAGACTTTTCAACTTGACCTTGTTACTTATTTGACTTGTTGTATCACGTTAACTGTTAACTGAAGCACTGCATCAGACATGTACAGTGTCATGCATCACGAGTGTCATGCTATTTCACAATGAAGGGACAACCATGAGCTAAAGAACCAGTCAAACCAGACAAGTGAACTAACAAATCCCAGGCACCTTCTGCTGTTGTTTCTTCCGCTGTGGTCTTCGTGGTTGTGGTTCTTTATGGGGCTTTGGATCCTCATCCTCCCCTTCAACTTCTACTTCCATTTCAGTATTACTGCCATCGGATTCGGAGCTGCTCACTTTTTTCTTTTTCCGCTGACGTTGGGAGAAGCGTTTTGGAGGTTGTAGATTTGAACCTTGGTCGCCCATCCAATCAGAGTACTCACTGGAATCACTAATTGGGAGATGAAAAGACAATAACAATTGTGAGTGTGGCTATGCAGTAATATCACCATAAATATACATACAGTAACCGTCTTCAAAGATGGGATTTGAACCCCCAGTTTATCGCGATATCAGTATACATATGGTTTGAGGTTAGTCCTGATCAATTTCCTCTGTAACATCCATGTTGTGAATTTGTCTGTTGTTGTGTACAAAATTGGGATGAGCTCAACATATGATCGACAGGTTTCGAAACATCAAACATTTAGAGACAATGTTTCTATTTGTTACCAAGTCAAACCTGCTTTAATTAATGCCTTTAATCCCTTATTAATTGCACAATCAAACGTAGAAAACGGAAGTTAAAAGAAAAAGTTAACTCCCCTAGGAGAGAGTTGTCCGCCCCTAGGAGAGCTCTCCATTCAATTCCAGCGTGGCCACTATAAAGGCGACTGTTAGCCTCATTCCTATCCTCTTTCTCAAACCGAGACCAATAATGAAACAAGGCCGCGGTACGAGGGGACGGAAGGGTGGGCACATTAAATTAAAGCAGGTTTGACTTGGTAACAAATAGAAACATTGTCTCTAAATGTTTGATATTTGATTCCCAAGTCTTAAACCTGCTTTAATTAATGCCCTAGTACCAACATACGGAGGTGGGAACCTCGGTCTTGTAGTATTCAAAGTAGGCTAAGTGACCGCTGGAATGACACAGAAACATGGGCATAGCATGAAAACAATCCATAATCAACAAATGAAACCTTGGTCAAAGACAGAAAAGGTTAAACATGTGAATAAGATACTGATGTACTTATCTTTGATTGTTCACAGCCATGTAGCTGTGCTTGTGGTGTGGAAATTATTAGTTTCCCCCCGAGAGAGAACCTCAGCCTTACGGGGGATAGGTCTACTCGGGAAGCCGTCTATACCAAGAGAGAACCTCAACCACTAGGGACATACGGTCTACTTGGTAAGGCCTATTTATCTTGGCTGTTCCTAAGACCGGGTGAGGCAGAACTGGTCCGGGCCTAGCGATCGCCAAGTCACACCACTCTCAGTCCACAATCGTCTTCCATCCAACTTGCATTTAGGGAGTTGAGTGCAGAAGACGGCGCTGAGATCATGAGAAGGACGTCAGATTCAACCTGAAGGACACAATCAAAACCGCAGTTAAGGTAAAGATCACACTCACCATGGATACATACATCTTAGGGTGATGATACAGTGTCTGACATCTCTTTAGAGTATCCAAGGTCGTCCATCTGACTTATTACTTCCTTCAATATGTGATCGAATCAAATGTGGACCAATAGTATGAATGAGATGAGATGACACAGCAATTTGCAGATTTGCTGCGATGAGACAAAATGCCGCCCCCCCCCCTTTTTTGAAAATTTAGCTGACCACGTGCTGGGCAGCCATGAACGGCCCAAGCGTGGTCATCCTATCTGACTGGACTGACATCTCTCAGACAGAAAATGGTGAACGTGGAGTTCGCCGTCCAGACCCAAGACTGGACAATGTCAAGGAGGGGCAGGCTCTTTCATAAATCTCAACAAAAGAAACCTGGCCGGTAACGCAGAGGGTAACAATGGAGTAGTAATGGAAGATACTAATCTAACCTATCTTCTGAGTGTCTACCCAAGTAGTTGGGATGACACAGATAAGGGAATAACTTGAGACAAGCAACAAGAAAAACCCTGGTTAGAAATCGAAAAGGGCAAATCATGAATATGATACAAATATACTTATTCTTGAGTGCCTCCATCCATGTAGCTGTGCTCGTGGTGTGATATGTCAAACTCTACCAAGAAATCAGAATCCTCTCCCACTCGGGTTGTTAGGTCTTCTTGGTCTTAGAGGGCGCCAAGCCACGTCATACTCAGTCCACCAACGACTTACGTCCAACTTGTCTTGTGAGTTGAGCGTAGGAAACACAGCTGAGATCATCCAGAAGGTAGTCAGTTCAAGCTGAAAGACACAAGTAAAACCGTAGTTTAAGGAAAAGCTAAAACTCTCAAAGCGTCAGACATCTTAGATTGATGATTAGAGAGTCCATGGTCGTCTATCCGACTTATTCCTTCCTTCAAGACGATCATGATGAAAAGCAAGATGGCCGCCTTGCTGCAAAGGTGACAAATTTCGCCCCCTCCTCCTTTCTTGAAAGAAACTAACCACGTGCTGGGTAGCCCTCAGTGGCCCAAGCGTGGCCACACTATCTGACTGCACTGACATATCATACAGATAGAAATTTGTGAACGTGGAGTTTGCTGTCCAGACACAAGACTGGACAATGTCATGGAGGGACAAGTTCTTCCATAAAGGCCATGTGTAGTGATGGCCACATAGAAGAAGCAAAAAACAGTAGTGGGGGCGTCAATGGAATATCTACCTTCTGCCCATTGGAAAGACTAATTTATGGTCTTTAACAACTACACGGCTTATTTAAATATGAAGCCTTGCTGACAGGGGAAGGGACATGATAACCGTAGCCGAGAAACGTGAACGGAACCGGTACGAGTAAGATAGTGGCGGATGGTTCGAACAGGATATAACAGAAGATCGTCCTCCAGGAAATAGAAGATCTTTCAAGAACATGAAGTTCAGACACTCTGGACGCCAAAGAAACGCCGCCACCCGATATCCCATTTCGGTAACAGTTGGCGAGTACAACGCGACTGTAATGCTAAGGCGCGAATAAGCTCAGAGATATATCAATAAGGCTAATGTTGGTAAGTAAAACGTAACCCCCAAGCCAGAGCAGAACGATAGCCTTCCCTGGTGCTAATATGAGACTTCCTATCCTGATGAAGTTGAAGGAGGAAGTCAATTACGAGGGAAATAGAGTCGGGAATGGTATCACGACCTCGGCACCAGGACAAATAATCCACTGTAGAGACCGAACCCGAACAACGAACTCAGTGAGTAAGGTCCCACATATAATCAACCACCCTAAGGTTGATGACAGAACCATAATGTCAAAGTCTAACCATTGGTGTAACGGTCTATACAGGCATAAGGCACTTGAAGGAGAAAGTCGGAAAAAACTGTCTCCCAAGTACACCACAAAAAAACGTTGTGTCGCTTAAGCACAATCCTAAGGTAAATGGATCTCAACAAATGTTTGTGTGTAAAATCAACATGAATCTGTTAATACAACACTGTGCTGAATTCAATTAAAGTTGACTAGTCAGCCATTCACAATCCCGCCGTCGTCCCCAGAGGAAATCCACGTCCATAATCCAAAGACCTATACCATATAACAGTATTAGACCAAATACTGTTGATTCGAATACAAAATTTTGATATTCTGAACTCCAGACTGGAAACAACAAGGTCTGAACAGAATTCTCTTCGTAGAGTAACGACGAAGCTAAGTAAATCACAATGTGAAAAACCCGAGGGGAATTGATACCAGTGGATGTAACAACGGCGTTATGGCGTACTGGAACGTCTAACCGATGAAATAGAACGACGCACAGGTGAAGGAGAGACACATGACGGTGTAATGAACATATCGTCAAGGTGTAATAGGAAAGCGTAATGTGAAAGAAGTGAGAAAAACGTTGTGTATGATAAACAACGTAGTGATTTCCCATTCACAGTAACTTCATGAATATACATGCTCATAACGGAGCAGGATACAAACTTATAAAAGTACACGACGTAACAGAAGGGCGTTGCAAACAGTAACCCCGTAGTCGATTGTAATAATTTTCCTTCTCTTTAAACGCAGTAGAGATGAACATATTAAATGTCTGTAGCGTTAATCACCAAATGTAAGCTCAATGAGATAAATGAGATTATGGATCTTTGTGTCAGTGAACATGAGTAACGTGACAGTGAACATGGTTACATTATGACCTCTCCCGATGTAATCTGTCTCCTGTATATGAAATTCCGTACTGGAGTTTCATATGGAGAGGATATTAAACATTTACAACAATGTTACTATTAATAACCAAATAGTCACACAACCGACATCCAGATCAAAGATTGCTAGACAACAATAGGCTTGTATCCTTGGCCGGTCAACAAACAATCCCACCACGCTAGTAATTTTAAATTTTCTCATAGTGAAGAAATTAAAATTAGTGCATAACTCCATCTGAATTATACGCCAAATACAGTATACAGATGGAACCAGTTTGGTGAGAAACAAACAAATCACATGTATAAAACAAATTTGTATACCAAGGCATAACACAGTTTCATAATAAACAGTGGGTAATCGGATTATATACTCACGATAACCAACACGAGATCCCTTTGTAGATCGCACCCTAATCATAAAGAGATCAGCAAAGACGCTCATTAAAATGCAACAAACAGTCGTAGCATTGAAGTCCCGTAACATCCATTACGTTATTATTATAGCATCGTTTATAAAGAGTTGAGTTGTGGTTACGTACACAAAAACAACAAACACATAAACATGAGAGGCAGAATAACACCCCATAAGTTCTCTCTTGAAGACAGGATATCAAAATTACATAATAATAGTTGATATAACAAGAGATTACCTTCTTGGTAGGACCAAAGAATTGAATGCATGAAAGTAACGAACTACCAAAGTCCGAAACAACAATAACCACATGGAACAATGACGGACGGCTTATAAAGAATCGTATTTCCCCGGCAGGGAAAAACGAACCTCCCGCGTCAAACAAGGGTCGTACTCACACTCTTGGTAAAGATTTATACAACAATTTAATGGATGAAATCATGACGAAACAATCTGTTCGTTTAGAGTACAACACAATAGGCTCACATACCGACCGCGGAATGTTGGGAGCCAATAAAAGCCCACAATAAACACACCGGGTCGCAACACAAAGTTTGCGACGTATTTCCCGGGAAACTGTGTCATTAGTTACACATGAGAATTTCATAATGACTTCTAGAATAACATCGTCAGACGATCATTTCAAGAGAATTTAAAATCTCCGCCAAAAACCAATATTTAGCGACGTACGTCGGAAGATACTAAATACGTCCGACTCCAAGAAGTCCAACATTCGCCCCAACAAATAGATCGGGAACGGAATTAAATAAACTATGTAGATTTAACCGTTTATTTGTTTTCTTCCTTCTAGAAGATACATGTGGTGAACCGATAGTTATTGGAGAAATAACCTGAGGCAAAGAATTCTTTTGTTTGTCGGAGAACAATAGAATGGCCAGGCAACCGACCTGGTCTTTGTTGAGCGTAACAAAGGAACGGGTTTTGGATCGACCCTAGACAAAGAATCTCCGGACCGGGTCAACTGTCTAGCAACCTGGAATTATCATCGTGTAGGACGGTACCGCTTGTTGGTATACAAACTGACACGGGAGACTCTGGGTCTTGACCAGCTCGGTCAAGATCTTCATTACACTTCATATCATTGACCAAAGAAAATTTCTAAGACCCGTCTGTCGATCTCCGACATAGACGAGTCATCACAAGCATGTAACAGAAAAGCACGACGGGCTTGGGCATAAATCTTCCAAACCGTCGGATTCCATAATACACATTCCGCGCACGTGGACGCCCGGTAACATAAATCTTTACAAGAAAAACAAGCCGTGTGAGCGTCTAAAGGGGATAAATTCTTCCCGCACGTACGACAAGGAATACCAGTCGGAACTTCAGACATAATAATACAGTAAGTAAGTTCCGAATGAATAACAAAAACCACACTTGATAAAGGATATTACACCAGCGAGACAACAACAACTAATGTTGTAGAATTGCCTCTGAATACTTCCCTAGATGTGCACTGCTCGAGCAAACAAGAGAAAGAGGATAGGAATGAGGCTAACAGTCGCCTTTATAGAGGCCACGCTGGAATTGAATGGAGAGCTCTCCTAGGGGCGGACAACTCTCTCCTAGGGGAGTTAACTTTTTCTTTTAACTTCCGTTTTCTACGTTTGATTGTGCAATTAATAAGGGATTAAAGGCATTAATTAAAGCAGGTTTAAGACTTGGGAATCAAATTGTTGCTTTGCATGTTAACTAAGTGGGTTGTTTACCTGCCGCCAGTCTTCTCACTGTCCCAGATATCCTCCTGAGAACTCTCTTCTTCTTCTTCATCCTAAACAAGAAAAACAATGTAATAATATTATAATTCACCTGTAAACAAGGAGAATCAAACAATAAAACTTTGTAAAGGGGAGCTAAAATGCAACAAGAAGAAAATGAATTTGGCTGTAATCCTTCTTGCGATATCTTGGCCTGAGAGGTAAAACTAACAAAATCCATCACAGAATAACTTTAGAAGCATCGACAAGGCAATTCACTGAAGTAGCGTTATTGAGCATCTCAACACACGTGGTCTCTCACCTCTTCCTCTGTGTCATAGAGAGCACGAGTAGTTAGTCTGTTTCTACCAGTCTCCTCTGTAGGACCATGGAGAGAGTGGTGTCGATGTCGGTTGTTCACTGGAGCCCGCGAACTTCCAGCCAGGCTTGCCTGAAGTTGGAAGTTATATTTGATAAGACACAGGTAATACTCATTAATATACACAGATCAATGGGTTTATTTCTAGAATTAGATCTCAAGTAGGCCCAATTATCCCACAAAGTATGGAAAGGCGGGAGTATAGCTTTGTGTAAGGACTCGTCTTGCCCGGGAAGATGTGACACATGATGAGAAAATGGATTATGAGAAACGAAATCACTTTCACTGCTCATCATTTATTCACAAATGGAACAGAGCTGTAATAATTAGCGACTAAACTCACCTCATGTGCTGGCTTCTTTTTCCTTTCAGATACAAACTTTTTCAATTCCTGCTCGGCCATCGCTGTTCTAAACTGTTCACTCTTACTACAATCCATGGAAAACAGGAAAAGGATTATAAACAATACAGGATGAGGGCAGATCGTTTTGGTGCTGAATTAAGCCTTTTTACAGTTCTCATGAAGATTTGAGTTTCAAAGGCAAAGGTGAAATATTTTTTACTACTTTAGCTTGTAAAATGATAGGACAGTTCATAAGTACAATGATAGTTCGTCTGATTCAATAAATAGACATTTGCTGATTTTCTAAACATATTTAGAGCATGTCCACAAAGTTTACCTGAGGGTAGGCAGATCTATGCGCTTGACCACGACACGATGTCGTAGTTCTGCTAGCTGGCTCTTCGTGGCTCTCTGCGCGACGTTCTCCAGGGACTGTCTGACCCCCTCTGTCTCTCCACTCCTTCTCATACCCACACCTCGAGCAGAAGCTGAAAATGAATTTCAGATATATCATTGTTGCAGTAGATTCCTTTTCATCTTGATGAATATACTGTAAGCTTTCTATGTTTAACCATTTTCCAGTTTTGTGGTACATGTGTGGTTGGTGGTAAACAGTCATTTAACATTAGGGAGATAGGACAAATGGTATATGGGTGGTTGGGGTCAGAAAAACGTGTCTCCCCTCCATCCCAGGTACCATTTTCTGGAATAGCCTTAGTAACTTTGGATGCATTCATTGTAACACTCCAAAATCTTCAGGCGACTTTAGCTCATATATTGCTGCATTAAATTGATTTTCTGATGAAGTATGCATAGTCCAATTCTTAATAATGAACAAAACATGTCTATTATTATGCAAATTAGATAG